>CAUYPK010026865.1:0-78241 GCA_963574355.1 Loris lydekkerianus
CAGCCCTCAGAATGGGAGAAGATATTTGCAGGTTATGTCTCCGACAAAGGTTTAATAACCAGAATCCACAGTGAACTCAAACATATAAGCAAGAAAAGAACAAGTGATCCCATTGCAGGCTGGGCAAGGGACTTGAAGAGAAACTTCTCTGAAGAAGACAGGCACACGGCCTACAGACATACGAAAAAATGCTTGTCATGCTTAACCATCAGAGAAACGCAAATCAAAACTACTTTGAGATATCATCTAACTCCAGTAAGATTAGCCCTCATCACAAAATCCCAAGACCAGAGATGTTGCGGATGTGGAGAAAAGGGAACACTTCTACACTGCTGGTGGGAATGCAAACTAATACAGTCCTTTTGGAAAGATGTTTGGAGAATACTTAGAGATCTAAAAATGTATCTGCCATTTGATCCTATAATTTCTCTACTAGGTATATATCCAGAAGACCGAAAATCACATCATAGCAAAGATATTTGTACCAGAATGTTTATTGCAGCTCAATTCATAATTGCTAAGTCATGGAAAAAGCCCAAGTGCCCATCGATCCACGAATAGATTAATAAATTGTGGTATTTGTACACCATGGAATATTATGTAGCCTTAAAGAAAGATGTTTACATGGATGGAGCTGTAAAATATTCTTCTTATCAAGGTATCCAAAGAATGGAAGAAAAAGTACCCAATGTACTCATCCCTAATATGAAACTAATTTATAGCTTTCATACAAAGGCTATAACCCAATCTCAGTACAGAATATGGGGAAGGGGGAAAGGCAGAGGAATGGAGGTGGAGATAGGGTGGAGGGAGGGTGATTGGTGGGTCCACACCTAGGGTGCATCTTGGAAGGGTGCAGGTGAAGTTTACTAAGTATAAAGTATAAGGGTTTGAACACAATAATTAAGAAAATGCCATGAAGTCTGTGTTAACCAGTTCAGTGAAAATATTTCATTATGTATATGGAATGAACACATTGTACCTCATGATTGCAATATTGTACACAGCTATGATTTAATTTAAAAAATGAAAAAAAAATTATTTTATGGTTGTGGGTCACCATAACATGAGGAACGATATTAAAAGGTTGTGGCATTAGGAGGCATTAGGAGGTTTGAGAACCACTGATCTAGACTAAGAGGCAGTTCTGTAGGCTCTTGGTGATATAACTGAAAAGATGTTGATAAAGTTCAACATCTCATTGGGGAGAAGAACAGGCTAGATTAAATGACTTCAACATTCACTGACCTCTCCTTTCTAAAGACAGACCCTGGTGTGCTTCCCAGGATAACCAAATTTCTTTATTATGAATCAAATACACATCACTTAAACATTAATAAATTTTGTTCAATCTTACTGAAATTATAAGTAATAAGAAGGATGCAAATATAATGGATAATTTTGTGCAATGTGCAAAAATTTTTAATTAATTTTAATTTTTAATGATATCAAGGTACAAAGAAGGAATTCCTTTAAAATATAGTTGTTCAGAGTAGACATTTTTAAACATTTGATGTCAAGAGATTTCAAAGTACCAACACTCTTTAACTCAAGAATTGTACTTCTCAACATGGCTGACTGGAGCCAGCTTTCCACAGAGGCTCCCATCTGGAAGGAGAGTTAAAAGACAGAAATTTAGCAAGTATGCCAGTGGATTGGAGCTGAGCCAAGAGAGAAGGTTGAAGAATGCACATCAACCCTGCTGAGGTGAGCTGCGACCCCAAAGATACAAACAAAAGGTACAAAATCCATCACCAAGTGAATGTGAGTACCCTCCTCCATAAGAACGGCTCACAGTACTCCATACAAACAAATGAGCAGAGTTCAAAAGTCCTCCCATTTTATCCCACAGGAGAGACCCTCTAAAAACCGGACCTCCTTCCCCTACTAGGGTGCTACGGCACTCTCCTGCCAGGCATAAAACTGTATGTATTCTCTACGTGCAATTTTGAACTCCCAGCACTTCCCTCCACTCTCACCCCAAGGTCTGGAAGCTTGTCCCCCATGGAGTCCAGATTCTTGGGTATTTTCTCAAGAGGTGTGGTCAGAGCATGGACTGCTGCTGGTCAGTGCTGATTCTGTGGCATGGGAGTCAGGAGAGGATGGTCAGCTGAGAGGGAACCATACAGGAGCAGTGGTGCCCCAAGGCACAGAGCAGCAGCCGCAGTTGCAACAATAGGGCTCACACCCCTAGATATTCCAGAGTCACACCCACTGTCTCTCTGAGCAACCAGAGGAGATCAGTCATCTTCTCTGGTGGCAGCCACTGGTGAAACAGATCTGGGACAGAAATGCAGGCACCATGAGTAAAGAGTATGCGTGAGGTGGTACCAGCCTGGGTGGAGCGCAGGGACTAGAATACTCACGCAGAGATGGCAACTCCCAGGGTGGGGTTGTCCCAGAGGATTGCTTTACTGAGGACAAGACCAGCCCTCAGAGGATCATAGCTGAGACAAAAGGCAGAGAGGCAGAGGCTAGAACTGACAGCTGAGTCTGAGCATAACCGGCCCGCCCCAAATTCAGACAGCAGCCAAGACTGGGCAGTGGCACAGACAGGAGCTGAGTCGCAGTTTCTGCAGTGTTGTACTGTTCTGTCAGCAACATCACTCAGGGGTGGGGCTGGAACTGAGTGAACCTCCCCAGCCCCCATTAAGCACCTGAGGTTGTCAGGCCTCACCTCCCCCTGCTGGATAGTGGCAGAGAGCAGAGGTCTGGCTGAGGAGTCATAGATCTCCCTGTGACTCAGGCAGGTGCAAACCACTGGGGCAACTGCTAGTTGAAGGGAACTGAGTAACGGCCCTGCGGGGTTACCAGTCACTGGGTGTGACAGAGGTGCAAGGTAAGGAAAAAGGCATCAACCTTCCCAGACTAATTTATTTGTTGGGTGGGTCCTTTTGACCTCACAGAGCACTGGAGCAAGTCATACTAGAGCTGCCAGCAGACCCCTGCTATTTAGTTGCTGGAGACCTTTTGAACTCTCCCACCTGAGACTGGCACTGACTGAGCCAATTGATTTGGACCTCTTGAACTGGGCCAATCACCCGAGGACTATATCCAAGTGGTGCCTTGGGTGTGAGGTTGTGGGAGGTTTGATTTTTCTTTTCCAACTGTTGCTTGTGGGGGGTAGGGTGACTTAATTGCTCTTATTTCTCCACAGCTGAGACTTCAACCCAGAGTAACTGATAACCTAGGGTAGGACAGAGACCAGCTGAAAATAAGACAAAGCCAATTAGCCCCACCATAACAAGCAGGTCGCCAGTTTCTCAGGCTATAGCGATGTACAGGTCCTTGGCAAAGCTCTAGGGGGATAGGTACAGACATCAGTCCCAGATTTTGGACAAAGGGCTGGTTAATCACTACTCCTGGAGCCCCCAACCCAACTTCTCTTTATCTGCTTATCTAGTCAAATGGTGTAAAATAATCATGGGGTGGAATCAGCAGAAAAACTCTGGTAACATGAATAACCAGAATAGATCAACCCCCCCACACACAAAGATTTGGTGGACACAACTGAGATCCCATTCATAAACAGATGGCTGAGATATCAGAAATTGAATTCAGAATTTGGATTGCAAACAAGACTAATAGAATAGAGGAAAAGTTGGAAGTAGAAAGTGAAGAAGCATTTCAAAAGGTGTCTCAAGAATTCAACAAATTCAAACACAAAATCACCAAAGATTTTGACACATTGAGACAAGAATTTGCAGCCCTCAAAGATCTGAAAAATGTAGTAGAATTCTTCAGTAACACAATGGAGCAACCAGAAGAAAGGATTTCTGACATTGAAGATAAAACTTTTGAACACTCCAAAACGCTAAAAGAGGAAGAGAAAGGGAGAACAAAAATGGATCATTCTCTCAGAGACCTCTGGGATAATTCGAAGAAAACCAATATTTGCCTCATTGGAATCCCTGAAGGCGACAAAATGGCTTCACAAGGCAGAGAGGCGCTTCTTCATAAAACGATGAAAGAGAACTTTCCAGACATGCCAAGAGATTCTGAAATTCCGATAGCAAACAGTTTCAGAACCCCAGCAAGACTCAACCTGAATAAGACATCCCCCAGGTACATCATAATTCACTTCACTAAAGTTAATATGAAGGAGAAAATTCTGAAAGCAGACAGACGAAAGAAAACCATAACCTACAAGGGGAAGAATATAAGAATGACTGCAGATCTCTCCTGAAACCATTCAAGCCAGAAAGGGTGGTCATCTACTTTTAATCTAAAACAAAATAACTTTTAACCCAGGATTCTGTATCCAGCTAAACTGAATTTCATTTATGATGGAGAAATTAAATACTTTAATGACATTCACATGCTGAAGAAATTTGACATAACTAAACCAGCACTCCAGGATATTCTCAGACCTATCCTCCATAATAACCAGTGCAATCCTCCACCACAAAACTAAACTCACTCAGAAACTTTTGATCAAATTCCAACTTCCACAGTGGTGAAAGGATTAAAAATGTCCACTGGACTTTCAAAAAACTTGATACCCAAAATTCTACCAGGCTTATCAATATTCTCCACTAATGTAAATGGCTTAAATTGTCCTCTAAACAGGCACAGGTTGGCTGACTGGATGCAAAAACTCAGGGCAGATATTTGCTGCATACAAGAGTCACATCTTACCTTAAAATACAAATATAGACTCAGGGTGAAAGGATGGTCAAATTCAGCAAATGGTAATCAGAAAAAAAGCAGGTGTTGCAAATCTATTTGCAGATACAATAGGCTTTAAACCAACAAAAGTAAGGAAGAATAAGAATGGTCATCTCATATTTGTTAAGGGTAATACTCAATATGATGAGATTTCAATTATTAATATTTATGCACCCAACCAGAATGAGCCTCAATTTATAAGAGAACCTCTAACAGACATGAGCAATTGATTTCCTCCAGCTCTATAATAGTTGGAGATTTCAACACTTCTTTGGCAGTGTTGGATCAATCCTCCAATAAAGAGCTGAGAAAAGAAATTTTAGATTTAAACCTAGCCATATAACATTTGGATTTAGCAGACATCTACAGAACATTTCATCCCAACAAAACTGAATACACATACTTTTCATCAGCCCACAGAACATACTCCAAAAATTGATCACATCTTAGGTCACAAGTCTAACCTCAGTAAATTTAAAGGAATAGAAATTATTCCTTGCATCTTCTCAGACCACCATGGAATAAAAGTTGAACTCAGTAACAACAGGAATCTGCATACTCATACAAAAACATGAAAGTTAAATAGCTTATGCTGAATAATAGATGTCAGAGATGAGATTAAGAAGGAAATTGACAAATTTTTATAGCAAAACAAAAATGAAGACACAAATTACCAGAACCTCTGGGATACCGCAAAGGCAATTGTAAGAGGGGAATTTATAGCACTGCAAGCCTTCCTCAAGAGAATGGAAAGAGACAAAGTCAACAACTTAATGGCACATCTCAAGCAACTGAAAAAGGAAGAACATTCCAACAACAAACCCAGTAGAAGCAAAGAAAAAACCAAAATTAGAGCAGAATTAAATGAAATTGAAAACAAAAGAATTATAAAACAGATCAATAAATTACAAAGTTGGTTTTTGAAAAGCTCAATAAAATAGATAAAACTTTGGCTAACCTAGCCAGGAAAAAAAGAGTAAAATCTCTAATTCCATTAATAAGAAATGACAAAGTTGAAAGAACAACAGACTGCTCAGAAATTCAAAAAATATTACGGGCGGCGCCTATGGTTCAAAGGAGTAGGGCACCGGCCCTACCGGAGGTGATGGGTTCAAACCCAGCCCCGGCCAAAAAACTGCAAAAAAAAAATATTTATATATATATATTACATGAAACTTTATTCTCAGGATTATGAAAATCTGAAGGAAATTGACCTATATTTGGAAGCACGCCACCTTCCAAGACTTAGCCAAATCAAGTGGAAATGTTGAACAGGCCTATATCAAGTTCTGAAATAGCATCAACCATACAAAATCTCCCTAAAAGGAAGAGCCCCGGACCACATGGCTTCACATAAGAATTCTATCAAACCTTTAAAGAGGAACTAGTACCTGTATTATTCAACCTTTTCCAAAATACAGAAAAAGAAGGACTACTACTCAATACATTCCATGAAGCAAACATCACCTTGATCCCCAAACCAGGAAAAGATCCTACAAGAAAAGAAAATTATAGACCAATATCACTAATAAATATTTGTGCAAAAATATTCAACAAGATCCTAACAAACAGAATCCTGCAACACAGGGGGCGGAGACAAGACAGTGACTGAAGCCAGCTTTCCACAGAGGCTCCCATCCAGTAGGAACACTTAGAGATGTAAAAATAGACCTGCCATTCGATCCTACAATTCCTCTCCTAGGTATATACCCAGAAGACCAAAAATCACATTATAGCAAAGACATTTGTACCAGAATATTTATTGCAGCCCAATTCATAATTGCTAAATCATGGAAAAAGCCCAAGTGCCCATCAACCCATGAATGGATTAATAAATTATGATATATGTAAACCATGGAATATTATGCAGCCTTAAAGAAAGATGGAGACTTTGCCTCTTTCATGTTTACATGGATGGAGCTGGAATATATTCTTCTTAGCAAAATATCTCAAGAATGGAAGAAAAAGTATCCAATGTACTCAGCTCTACTATGAAACTAATTTATAGCTTTCATATGAAAACTATAAACCTATTACAGCACAAGAAAATGGGGAAAGGGGCAAGGGAGGGGATGGGGGAAGATGAGTGGAGTGAGGGTAATTGGTGAGACCACACCTATGGTGCATCATACAAGGGTACATGTGAAACTTACTAAATGTAGATTATAAATGTTTTAACACAATAACTAAGAAAATGCCAGGAAGGCTATGTTAACCAGTTTGATGAAAATATCTCAAATTGTATATAAAATCAGTGTATGGTGCCCCATGATCACATTAATGTACACAGCTATGATTTAATAAAGAAAGAAAGAAAAAAGAAAAAAAAAAAAAAAAAAGGGTCACGACCCACAGGTTGAGAACCACTGTTCTGGGTAGATACTTAGTAACAGAATTGCGGGATCAAATGGAAGGTTAACTTTATAGTTCATCATCTAGTTCATCATCTTTAATCATCAGAGAAATACAAATGAAAACCACTCTGAGATATCACCTAACTCCAGTACACTTAGCCCATATCACAAAGTCCCAAATCTGCAAATGCTGGCATGGATGTGAAAAGAAGGGACACGTCTACACTGCTGGTGGGATTGGAAACTAATACAACCTTGATGGAAAGAAGTATTCAGAATTCTTAAAGTTTACAACTTTTAATCTAGAGACAAATTCGTTAGAACAGAGTTCCTTTTCTAAGAAAACAGTGTTAATTTATTTAAAGAAACTCGATGATTTATCTTATAGAATTGCCTGAGTATCTCTTTAACCTATGCCTTTACTCTTCATATTTCCTGTGAACAGGCAATCAGATCTAGAAAAGATCTGGCAATCATGTCCAGATCCAGAGCCAGTTTCTTCAGCAGGAACATTCCATAGTCAGTGCTTCATTCTGCTTGCTGGATTACAGTAGGAGGCACTTATTTGACTGTCCCTCTTTTTCAGTAAGACACAGACTGAAGTACTTACAGATAAAATGATGCAATGTCTGAGTATAAAATAATATAATGATTTAACAACAAAAAAGCATGGCAAGAGAGATGAAACAAGAATGGCAGCTTGGTAAGAATTGTTGAAGGGGAGTAATACGTATGTAGCAGTTTCAATATAGCCAAAACTTTTTTCTTTTTTTGGAGACAATGGGGCTTGTTACCCAAGCTAGAGTACAGTGGAGCCATCATAGCTCACTATAACCTCAAACTGCTCCAGCAATCCTCCTGCCTCAGTTGCTCAAGTAGCTAGGACTACAGATACCACCATCACACCCAGATAATTTTTCTAATTTTGTAGAGACCCAGGGAGTAGGGGGGAGGGTGTGAGTGAGGGGTCTTGCTGGTCTCAAACTTCTAAGTTCAAGGGATCCTCTCACCTCAGCATCCCAGAGTGCTAGGATTATGGCTGTGTGTGCCACCACATCCAGCCCAAAATAGTTTTGTTTTGTTTTTTTAATCTGATTCCTGCCACATACACTAAAGCTGGCAGGTTCAAACCCTGCCTGGGCTTGCCAAACAACAATGATAATTGCAACAGCAACAAAAAAAATAGCTGGGCATTGTGGTGGGTGCCTGTAGTCTCAGCTACTTGGGAGACTGAGGCAAGAGAATCACTTAAGCCCAAGAGTTTGAGGTTGCTTTGCACTGTGATGCCAGGGGACTCTACTGAGGGTGACACAGTGAGATGAAGGAGAGGAGAGGAGAGGAGAGGAGAGGAGAGGAGAGGAGAGGAGAGGAGAGAGGAGAGGAGAGCCGTCCAGAGCACCCAGCAGGTTAGAGATGGAGGCAGCTCTGCAGGGCTCACTGTGGACCACAGCCTCATGTATAAAACAGAGGAAGAGCAAAGCTTGTAGTGTTTGGCTCATCACTGGCAGCAAACTGAAAACCAGGCCCTATTTTCATTACCATAGCCAAGCTGCTCCCTCCTTATCCCACGCAGGGCTGTAGAGAGGGCTGTGAGATGTTCCAGGAGCCTTCTTTGAGCACTGGGTGCCTCACCAGGATTGGCAGCTGGGAATAAATAAGTCAACAAAGAGCTCCAACCTCCTGTGTTCCCTGAATGTGCCCCAGGTGGGAGGCCTGGGGCTAGAGTAACTGGGCATGTAAGACACCAACTTGCAGACTTCAAGCAGGCAAAGGAGTCACTGTTTTATTCACTCCTGCAACCCTAGTCACCTTTACAGTCCCTGGTAAAGATCAGGTTCTCACTAAAAGTTTTTAAATAAATGACACATTCCTTCTATGGAGAACCCCATTTTAGTAAGTAGAGAGTTGCTTTCAATGTGCACAAATACATTCAGGTCTACTCAGCCCATCGCTGATTGCATTTAGTTTTGTCCAAACTTCCTTACAGGCCTTTCCCTGCTACTCATTTAATTTGCACAGCTGATAAGAAATGGTACACATTTCTTATATTCGGCAATGTATACTTATTCTTGCTTACTCTAATTTTTTTTTCTGGTTAGCAAAACCAAAACTTTTGAAGTAAGGATGCCATATTGAGTAAATACAAGATGCCAATGAAATTTTAATTCCAGATAAATGAAGGTTACTTTTGTTTAGTATGCATGTTCCAATATTGTAGATATTCTAAATATTTCAATATTCCAATTTAACTGGGTATTCTGTATTTTATCTGCCAACCTTTCTCTGAACCTCTCCTCAAGTGCTGTGGAACATTCTGAGGGAGTCAGAAATGGAAGCGTTAGTAAGGATTCAGGGGATGGTCAGGGCCTCCTTCTGGGGCAGCTGTCCTGGGTCCTTCTTGTTGCAAGAGAAGGGAAGAAAAGCAGCCGGAGTCAGTTCTCCTGGTGATCGCATCTCCTACTGAGACCAGGTCCATGCTGATGGGCCAGGCAGGAAGCAGAGCCTTTCTGCAGGGTGAAAGGCAGAAAGGCCTGGGTGAGGTGAACAATTCTATGTGGCTTTTACTGGGGTCTTCAGCTGAGCAGACCACAGGGCCTCAGGGTTTGTGGACTCAGGGGATTAGTCAGTGTCTATATACTTGTCTGTGTCTGTCTATCTCTTTCTGAACATGTGGTGAACTTCTCTTTGTACTTCTCAAAGTAGGGAGGGGGAAAGGTAGTCTTAACAATGGAGTTTTCTCTGTCCTTTATCAGATTAATTCTCCCCGGAGCTTTGGTTTTCTGACATGTAGGTGATAAGGGTTTTCTTGTCCACCTGGGCAAGGCAGATCTAGGGAAAGTGGCATCCAGAGACTGATTGCCTCCTTTCTTTTTGCTTCTGCACACACAGACTTCATGACCCTGGAGTGTGGAGGAGCCTCATGGGAATGAGCCTAGAGGCCACTCATGTTGGAGACAAATAACTTTTAGGTAATTGGTGAGTATCCCACATTGTGGGGACACTATCTTGACTACTCTCAATTTCTGTGGAGAGTTGTGGCCATGGAGTCTCTTCTTGGTCTTAACCAGCTCCAGGAGTCATATCTTCTGCAGGGAGAGCTACAAGAGACCTTGTCTTTCCCCCAAATCTGTGGTTCTTTCTGGCCTTCATAGCATTAACACAGCCCCACTTGCCATTTGGGGAGTGTTACTCCTCTGGTCATGGCAGAATTGGTGGATTTCACATTTGGGTGGATATGTATGTAGAGAACTAACTACCAGTAAAAAAACAGCTGTTTGGGTGGCAAACATGTCAAGAAATGGATAAGTAGCTTATTGGAACCATGAAGGATTATGAAGAAATCTTGGGACTTGGGTATAGCGTTGTCTCTGCTCCTCACTTGAGGGCTTCTAAGCCTTTATGACTCTCAATTTCCCCATAAGTTGGGAGATAATACTATGTATTCTGCACAGGGAAGCGGAATAAATGGATGAAATTATATTCACCCCCTGCCTAGCATGGCCCCTGCAACACAGTGTGCTGGGCACCTCCTGGATGCCTAAGAACATGAGCCCAACGAGATAGACTACCAGGATTCCAGCTTGTATTAAAAATAACCTACAGCACAGGGGGTTGAAAATGTGGGCTCTGACTCCCCTGCCCGAGTTTGAATCCTGACTACAGGATTCAACATGGGCATGATATTTCTCAGCTGTAAAGTGAGAGCTGGTGGATTAGCACCTGGAGGTGGAACAGAGAGGGGTATTTCTTAAGCTCTCTAGGGCTCTGTTCAGACCAGTTTGGCTCAGCAAAAAAAAAACAGATGAGGCCCTGCCCGTGCAGTGTGGCTGCAGCATCCTCTCTGACCACAGGGGAATGTAGAGTTCCAGCTGTCTTCTCCCCAGCGGTTGCACTCACATGCAGGGGAGCATCCTGTACAGCTTGTTCAGTTGGCACGCAGCTTGCCTTGAAGCAGCAATAAGCCTGGAGTTGGGGTTCTTCTCTGGATTGCTGATATTAGGACTCTTACCCTTGGCTTTCCTATAGCCCCTCTTTGAGAAAAGGACATCCACTAAGTCAGCCACAAAAGCCTCATGCTTAGGGCTGGGTAGGGCCTCCACCCAAGGCATTCCCTGCAGCAAGTCAAATCTCCTCCCTCACCGGGGTAACATTGAGGTCTCTGGTACTGCATCTTAGTAATGAATGTGACGTGTAATAGTGTGGCCACAGCATGGAAAGTCAGTTCCTTTGCGAGGAGAAGTCCTCCTCATAATAGAGCTCAAAAAGTGGGCTGTGTTGTAGGTGATAGCATCCTGTGGTTTGACTAAGTGAAGTTAGTTTTATTATATGGAAACTAACATTTGGCATCTACCCAAGGATTTCCAAGTTAATTAGTTGCACTTGTTTTCTGAGACTTTTCAGCCCCTCCCAGCAGTCCAAGGACCCCAGCAGAGTTTTAAGGTCTACAAGATGTGTTACTCTCAGAGCCATCCAACTGTGGCTTCCCACAGGGATCCCTGGAAGAAGGTGGAATTCAGAACTTGTACATAAACAAGTTAAGGCTGTATAGTTAGGATTTTGTCTCATTTCATGTGTTCAAATTGTCCCTGTTTTGCCTCAGGTGCTGTATGGGCTAGGCAAATTCAATTCAGTTAAAATGAATATTAGCCACAGATCTTCCCATGTAAGACAAGTGTGTAGCCCTGATAAAATCAGGATTCTTTTCTCCCAGAAGAAGCCAACTTTACCATAACTGTGTGACTTGCAGCTGCCTCTGCTTCTGTCAGAGCCAATCTTGCTGCTTCTTTTTTTTTTTTCATAATTTCTGTCAGCAATTTATTTGTGTTCTAATTGCTTTACATCTTCACCAACCTTTGGTGATATCAATCTTTTAAAATGTTATCTATTCAGCTAGGTGAGTAGCTATCTCATTGCATTTCTATTTTTTAATTTAATCAGTGCTGTGTATATTAATGCAGTCATGGGGTACAATATGCTAGTTTTATATACAATTTGAAATATTTTCATCAAACTGGTTAATATACCCTTCATGGCATTTTCTTAGTTATTGTGTTCAGACATTTATATTCTGCATTTAGTAATTTTCATATGTACCCTTCTAAGATGCACCTGTAGGTGTGGTCTCACCAATTACCCTCCCTCCACCCATCCTCCCTCCTCCCCTTCCCTCCCTTGCTCCTTTCTCCATATTCTTGTGCTATAATTGGGTTATAGGTTTCATATTAAAGTATAAGTTGGTTTCATACTACAGCTGAATACATTGGATACTTTTTCTTCTATTCTTGAGATACTTTGCTAAGAACAATATTTTACAGCTCCATCCATGGAAACACGAAAGAGGTAAAGTCTCCATGTTTCTTTAAGGCTGCATAATATTCCACAGTGTACATATATCACAATTTATTACTCCATTTGTGGATTGATGGGCACTTAGGCTTCTTCCATGACTTAGCAATTATGAATTAAGCTGCAATAAACATTATGGTGCAAATATCTTTGTTATAATGTGATTTTTGGTCTTCTAGGTATATACCTAGTAGAGGAATTATAGGATTGAATGGCGGGTCTATTTTCAGATCTCTAAGTGTTCTCCAAACATCTTTCCAAAAGGAACGTATTAGTTTCCATTCCCACCAGCAGTGTAGAAGTGTTCCCTTTTCTCTACATCCACGCCAACATCTCTGGTCTTTGGATTCAGTGATATGGGCTAATCTTACTGGAGTTAGATGATACCTCAAAGTCATTTTGATTTGCATTTCTCTGATGATTAAGGATGATGAGCATTTTTTCATGCGTCTGTAGGCTGTGTGCCTGTCTTCTTCAGAGAAATTTCTCTTTAAGTCCCTTGCCTACCCTGAGATGGGATCACTTGTTCTTTTCTTGCTAATATATTTGAGTTCTCTGTGGATCCTTGTTATTAGACCTTTGTCGGAGACATAACCTGTAAATATTTTCTCCCATTCTGAGGGCTGTCTGCTTGCTTTACTTACTGTGCAGAAGCTTTTTAGTTTGATCAGGTCCCAGTAGTGTATTTTTGATGCTTCTTATCAGAAAAGTGTGAACTGCCCCTGCACCTCATGGTGCTCCAGAGAAATTGTGTGTGAGACCAAGTACATGGAGGTAAGAGGAAGTCCCTCTGCCCTGTAAAGCAGGCACCACGTTGCTGTGTGTTGGGAGGTTGTTGCCAGAATTTTTCTCTATCCTAAATCTTTGATCTTGGGGTTCAAAAAACAAAACTACAAAGCAGGAGGATAAACAACAGGACAGAATTTATTGACAGGGGAAAAGATTGATAAGCAAAAGAGGAGGAAGCAAAAGAGTGAATGCAGAACCTCCAGCAGTGGAGGGGAGGTCCCAGTGGGAAGCCCCTCCTCCCCAGTCTCCAGTTTAGGAAGTTTAAATCTTGTCCTGTGGGCAGGGGGTCTAGGGAAATGTTACAATTGACCAGAGGTCTTCAAGCAGAAAATAATCTGAAAATAATCCTAAAATTAGCACAGGAAGGCAGTCCTTCCAGTTTTTGCCTGAGGCAAGGGTGTATACTTCCCTACTCGAGGAGGAATTGCCCAAAAAGAGCAGTCTGTTTGTGCCTAAAGATAAGGGTCTGTGATAACTGATTTCTCAGCTCAGCCAGGCCTAGAAAATTGGGGGAGTCCCTGTCCAGCCCTGAGTGGGAAACCCTATCAAGATGACTCCCACTTATTCTAGCTCCAGCTACTTCTGCCCACCTCCTTTCACCCCTAGTTTGCGAGTTCCATTAACTATTTTGCTGTGTGCATGTCCATGTTAACTTTCCAGCTATGCTCCCATCAGTCCTTTTCAGCAATAGAGGACTCTTAAATGTTCCAACAAGTAGATGACTTGTCAGACCCAATGTGAAGTGCTCAGGGAGGTTGTGGAGGTCTATAAGATTTGCCTTCAAGGAACTTGGTCTAGTGGGGGAACTTCGGGTGTGTATTCCAAGTCATCAGCAGTTTTCTAGATATGATTCGGCAGTGGGCCTATCTCCCCGAGTTCTTCATTCCCTTTTGGATCTCTATTGTGCCAGCCTTCGTGTGGCTCCCACATGACCCTCAGCCCCAGCAAACAGAGGTGATCAATAAGAGCTTCCATTTACCAAGCATTTAGTATGTCCTGCACTCTAAGGACACCACATGCTTGAACTCACTTAATCTCCTGACAGCCCTGCCATCTAAGTGTTATCCTCACCTTACAAATGAAGGAACTGAGCTGGGACACTAAATAAGACTCATATAGAAAGTGGCAGAGCCAAGTTTCAAAACAAAAGCTTCAAGAGCTATCAGGCCCTTATCCAGAGATCCAAGATTACAGGTGCCAGAGAAAGACGTGGACATGTGGTTTTGCTGCCTTCAATTTTTACAAGTGAGAATTAGTACTGTATTTGACTGTTAAAAAAACAAAAACTTCCTGGAAGCAAAAAAGTTACATCAGGGCTGAACATAGTGACTCACACCGGTAATCCTAGCACTCTGGCAGGCTGAGGTGGGTGAATTACTCACGAGTTTGAGACCAGCCTGAGCACGAGTGAGACCCCTGTCTCTACTAAAAATAGGAAAAACTAGCTGGGCATAGCGGCGCATGCCTATAGTCCCAGCTACTTGGAAGGCTGAGGCAAGAGGATCTTTTGAGCCCAAGAATTTAAGGTTGCTGTGAGCTATGATGCCATGGCATTCTAGCCAGGAGCAACAGAGTGAGACTCTGTTTAAAAAAAAAAAAAAAAAAAAAGTAGCAATTCTCAAGGTTGAACTAAAACCACTATAGTTTCATGTTTGTGCTCAATTCTGCTAAAAATCTGCTAAATCAGTTACCAATGAGAACTTCTGCCTGGTTACCTGTAAACACTGAAACGCTATATAGAGTACACAGCACAGCAGTGGCTCTGAATGAGTCATCTGTCCCCACTCATTCAGGTGGCTTACCCGGAGCCTCTGCTTCATGAACATGGCTAGTACCTCTTGCTGGACATCTGCATGCAGCTCCCCAAGTGTCTTAAGCAGTTTCACCTCTTAAATACAAAGTACAGACAAACTATCCCCAGCCTCTTTGCAGGAGTTACGATGTTCAAGACAAAGAAGCTCAGTAACCTATCAGACCCAGACAAAGCTGCTTTCTTGAGTGTGTATAGGAATGAGATAATTAGCAATTTGAGATCAAAAGGAGATCTAATCTACCAAGACTAGGGAGCTTAAAATATTCACAAATTAACAAGGCTAAACAAACCTTCTTCCCAAAGGTCTCTGTTGAGAGAGAAATTCTGTTAATCCCAAAGGACCTGCTCCAGGATGACCCAGAGAACTGGGCAGCAGCCTTCCTTGAGGCAAATGTGTGGTAGGAAAACCCAGAAGATTCTTCCATTGAACTTCTGCATCTCGCCTCTATCCAGGATGGGAGTTTGAGGTCCCATATGAGAGCATAGATAGATGGAGTTTGGGGTATCCACTATTGGGTGTCCTCTGGCCTTGACTCAGGTGACTTCAGAGGCAGCTTCCATCTGGCAGATCATCTTTCACATGCCAACCACATGGTGTGTGATGCTGATGAGAGATGCCCGCAAGGCCGGCTACAGAGGCAACGTGACAGACGCCAGATCCTGCTTCAAGGTGGCCTCATGGCCCCTGAAGTCCCGCAATGAAAGGTGGGTGTATTTATAAATCTAACACTTCTAACTAACAGCAATGTAGGAATTACAAAGGAAAACTTGCAGTCTTTTTTTTTCTCCCTCACAAGTTAACAAAGACTTTGTTTATAATAGGAATATTAATTGGAAAGTGGTTTGAATACGTCTTGAAATTCATCTTTCTTGACCTAATTGTGCCCTTTAAAATAGCATATATATACACTGAATGTAGAAAATATGTGTACATATAAATATTATGACATCTTTATAAGAAGTTAAAAATTACAATCTCGAAGTAGAAGTTTGTTTAAACTGGTGTCTCTTCATTAGTCATTAAAATGCTATTCAGAGTGGCTTTTTAATTATGAGGGGATGCAATTTGCAAATAAGAAACAGACTTTTATTTCCCATAAAATTCTAAGATATAAATCTTGCATAGAAAATGAAAATGGAATTATTTTGACTACTCAGAAGTATAGAAAGAAACTTTAAAACAAATTACCAGGAATCTAACTACTTGTGAATCTTGGCAGATATTGACAAGGCATTATTTTTTTCTGCTGTTAGATCAAGCACTGATTTTGGTGGTGGATGCAGCTATGGCTTGCCCTGTGTAAGAGACAAGGAGTTGAATTTTGGTAGCACTTGCTTGAATATTTGGCTTCTGAAGCCCATTGTACAGTGTAGGAACCTTTTCTGCATTAGGGCTCTTGGTTGGAATCAGCAGATCTCCGATTCTAATCAGGTAAACAAAAGTTCTTCATTTAAGAAATTAAACTCCAGGGTTAGAGTTAACCAGATGTTCATCTTTATTGCTAAAGATTTCAGACGAAATGCTTCAGTCCTAATGGTTCAAGGAAAATTTCCTGAGGGATGTTTAAGTAGCCCACCCTCTATCACCTAACGCTCCCTGAAACAATCATCATGGCTGAGTCTACCCTCCAGACTCCCATGGCAGGGTCTGTAGTCATGTGATATCCCCAGAGAGTGAAGCAGGGAGGCAACAGTTGAAAGTGGGAGATAATAGGAGGAAACAGGTCCCCACCCCCATACCCAAAGGAATATTGTGAGAAATCTAAACTCCAAGGCCTTTCACAACCTAGGTCTCCCCCGTCTTTCTTCTGTGGTTCCCCTCCACGTATCTTCCGCAATGGCTGGTCTGTCATCTTGCCTCAGCTTCACTTATTCCTGTCACACTTTCCACCCCTTTCTTCATATCCTTAACACAATCTAAAAGATTCTTTTAGTGGTCTATTCATTTCCTAAATTTACTTTCCCTGGCCTGGTTAGCGTCCCTATTGGGTCTACAAAACAGTTCAGATTATAACTCTGTTATCTTCTCCTAACTAAACAAATGAATTAAGATCTCATTTTCCTAATCATTTTGGTCTGTCTCTCTAATAATCCCCCTTCCTGATATTCATACCCCATTGCTGGACACAGACATTCTCTCTACAGCTACCAAATTCTAATGACATAAGTCTTATATTTATGTAGAGAAAAAAATAGGATGCAGTGTCTCTTTAAGACGGCATAATTGTGCCAAGGACATCTGCTTGGATCATCCCCCAAGAACATCAGCCCCCTTTTCTTTGGGGCTGGCCACTTCAAGGACCTCTCTGTAGAGATTGGAGTGAATCTTCACAAACTGTCCGTGGCTGACATTGTTTCTAAGAACTATGAATTGAGGAGTGGGAACAACCTAATTGTCATCAGGGTTCCTGTTGGTGCAGAAGGTTGTTATTACAAGGTTGGTGAGATAGACATCAATCCATATATAGAAACACCAAGATAAATACAGCTGAAATACAAATGGAATCAAATATGCTGGTGCTTCATTCTGTTATAACATAACCTGCCATAGCACATATATCAGAGTACCTATCTTTCTTGGACTACTTATCCAAGAAGTATGGTTATTGGAAGGATGAGACTTCAGTGCAACATGGACTCTGAGTACAGGGCTTGATATTCTAACCCCTCAAATGATTGTACCTTTCTGAAAAAAAAATTAAATGTTTCAAACATCAGAGAAGAAAAACATATATTTCCATTTATTATTACACAAATTATGGAAGTAAAGGGAACTTAGAATATGTAAAAAATTGGTAACTCACTGGTAATTAAGACTAGAGTCAATTTCCATGTTACTGGTACATTCATCCTTTAGTTAAATCCCTAAACTGAAATTCTCAAAAAGCCATGCCTTGTTTGTCTCAACCATTTCCTTTTAGACTCACGTGAGAGAGGAATACTGTGGGATCACTTGTAGTGTTAATTTGCTTCTGGAACACCAGTGAGGGGATGATGACTGGGGAGTAACCAAGTATACCATAATCAAAGTTGTAACAACTCCTCTGTGCTTCCAAGAACCCATAATAATTCACAGTAAGACTTCCTGATTGCCAGTCTGTTCTAGTCTAACTTCATTTTAATCAGGTAATGATAGCTATACAGAATATTCAGCGCCCATCTTCTCCTTCCTTGTACACCAACACCAGCCTTTAAATCTTCGGCATTACAGTAGGATTATTTCTTCCAGATGTGGAGTTAGTGAACTTCACTGTGAAAGATGAAGTCTTCCTGTGCCACTGCCTGAGGTATCTTTATGGCATAAACAAGGCTATGGTCACTAATGGGAGTGGAGCCTACATCATTGAAGTGGGGTTTCATGCTCCTGTTATAGAAGCAGAGGTATGTAACCAGGCTCAGTCTATCGTTACTTAACTTAAACTTCAAAATCCCTAACACAGTGTTATCTTTTCAGTATACAGGGAAAGATATTAGCATGGATATTCTGAACAGTACCTTGAGCTTGTAAGTAGAGTCACAAGTATTCACTATTCCAGTAATCATAGTCTCACTTGTAAGAGATGTAGGTAAATGAGAGAGCCCTTCAGAAAACAAGCAGCATAGCCTTGTGAGGTTAGAGTCTGCAGGGAAGCAAGGTATATGGAATTAACCAATGTCTCTGACTCTAGTATTAGGCAGGGCTGATGGACACTGTGACAATGTCCATCTCTTTCTCACCGTCACCAGAGGCAATGTTGGCCCAGATTAGGTACCATTCCTCTCTTCCTTGTACTTGACACATGAAGCTGTGCAAAGGCATGGCTACTCGTTCCAGGACACATCTAACTCATCAGGTCCCTCATTTCTCAGGACACGTGACCTTTGAAGTAAAGTTTGAAACTGGCTAGCTCCATATTACTTCTTTTAACATCTTATGATGATTAAGTCATTAATAGAAACTTTCCTTTGAATAAGATAGACCACATCATCTATAATCCAAATCACTTATGGTCAACAGTTCATTCAAAGGCTTTCATTGAAACACTGGAAAGAAAGCCACACAGGCTTTCCCATAGCTACATAGTGCTGAGAAATCACTGGACCTAGGCGTATATCAGCTGTAGCGCGTCAACTCACCAGCGAGCTTTGTTTTATGTATAGATTAGACCTAAACTGAATCCTTCTGTCTGTCTGTGCATGTTTGATGTCAGAAATGACCTCACTGCCTACTAGCTCTCATTTACCCACATGTCTGCACCTTGATCAAGAGCCCAACTTGATAATAACCATGAAGACTTGAGAACCTGTGTAAGGGGAGGGAATGAGAACACATAAAATAGCCATAAAATGGAAAGTGGCTTTTCCATACCCTCCCCCAATTACTCTGATTAAAACTACATTGAGGATCTCTTCCAAATACAGTTTGTATTCTCCTAGGACGTAAGTCTTTCCAGAATTTCTGCTTCACTACAGTTATACCTGAAGGACAAAAAACCCTTGCTGATATGGGACATTTTTCTATTACTTGTCCCTTCTCCTCTGAAGAATTGATAGGTAAGACTATTCTAGTCTTGTGACTTAAAACTCCAAATGAGTGGCCCATAAAACATATAGCTCTATGGATGAAAAAACCTTTAAACCGGGAATCATGGCTAAAGAAATACAGGGACAGAAGCGGAGTGAGTACGTCATGCTACACATTTTCCAACTGTTCCATTCTTTGCCTAGTTCCTCCCTCTACTATGTTTTTGGTGGTCAATTTGAAAGGGTGAAGAATGTTTTCATTTAACATCAGGTAACCACAGATTCATAAACAGGAGTAATTATGAAATGTAAGAACGTTGTTGACTTAACATCATTCATCCAAGTGGAGGTATGTTTGCTTAAGATTAACACCCTTTGAATCTGAAAATACATGATTTTTACTAGTTCTAAGACACTCTCAGCCACCCTATCTTCAAATACTACTTGACCCACTCTTTTTTGGAATGTCTATTACACGTGTTGAACTTTTGTTTTCTCACATTTCATCTCTTTAATACTATTTTCATCTGTGTCTTTGTTATATTCTGAGAAAAATCCTTTGAATTTATCTTATACTTCTCTAATTTCTTTTAACTGTATTTTTTCCACCTTTTATTCAGTTTAATTTCAATGAATTCTAGAATTATTTGACTCTTATATGCCTCTTATTTGATAATGCTTTATACTTATGTATTATCCTATTTATATCAATTTCTGAAATTAGTGACTTTGTAAATTATATCTTATACTTCTATTATCTGATTTGAATCCTGTTGCTTACTAATTTACACCCAACTTCTTTGTGTGATTTGTTACTTTGTATTTCGAACTCATCTTGAGTAGGACACTGCATGCAAGCATCCGTGTGGCCTGGTTTGAAAACTTATTTCCATAGAAGTTTTGTTTCTACAAGGTGCTTAGGATTATTCTTAGCTATAGAACATCCTTCTTATAAATTTCTGTTTGGTTTTCTGTATCACACTCATTGAAAAACCTAAAAACCAAAAATTAAATTGTGAGGTCAGGCTTAGTGTTATAAATTATTGATAAATGACCCCCTCTTTCTTTCCACCCCTAAGTGCTCAATTGTAGGTGAAGAAACTTATCTTTCCATGATGTGGAAGCCAGTATTTCTAGATGATTTTCTCAGTGAGAACATAACACCAGGGTCCAGTCTACATACAAGGGCCTTATTTTTAATCCAGGCCTGTTTACAAGCCTGAGACACTTCTGCCACTATGCAAGGGTAAAGATCCAAATCCATCATTACTAAGATTTACACCACCATCTCCAATCTCCCCGAGCAGAGAGAGAGGAGAGATTGTCTTTTGCTTATTATTCCAGGTTTGAGTTACTACTTTCATGGTCTATAAGATTTTCTTTTTGCTCTCTAAAGCTCAACCATGCTCTGTAGTATATTGATTATATCCTGTCAACATTTCTAGCTGTCATGAGCAGTAGGATATTCACATTCCTCTGTTTACAATATTTATGGAAATGCATCTCATCTATCTAAATATTGCTAGACTGGAAGTCCAATGACTGTATTGTAGTTACTGCAAAGAAAATGGAAGGAATTTCAGGACTGTATCCACAGGAAATCACTCTGTAGGACAAAGGCTGTAGACCTGCAGTTGTTAACAAAACAAGTGCAACATTGGTGTCCAGCATGAACATTTCTAAGGCCAGTAGAAAGATAAGTTTTGTTTTTACCACAACCATGTATATTCTTTACTTTAGTAAGGATGATGCTATATTCACAATTATCTTCCTTGACCTAGTTTGAAAACCAGATCCTGACTTATGAGAATGATGTCCTGTACTTCATACCTGGAGCAGCTGATCCTGTGTACCAGTAAGATGGTGTGCAGGGGGTGAGGAGGCACAATGCAGAAAAAAGCCTTCTTTAGAAAGCTTTAATTCTCAATTCTCCTTCTACGTAAGCACAAGACTTAGGTATTCCATCTCCTCACCCCCTCCCCCCCCCAATTTGGAGTTTCTGGTAGGCAGCTGCAGGAGCTGGAAGTGAGGAAACTCCATTATAAGCTTTGTAGCTGGTGATGCTAATTCAATAATTGTCATAGCCTTTCTAAGTAGACATTGTTATATTTTTCCATAGACTAAGATGTGCCTGTTGGTGTCCTCTCAATGATACAGTCACATTTCATTATCAACCAAAGAAGAACCCAGCACCTGGTATTGAATCGGGACTGGGTCATTTTGACCTGGCCATGAAGTTATTCAAAGGTCTTCTTCTTTAGTATGAGAAGATAATTCGGTTGATGGCAACCATAACAAAAAGTAATTTCTGTGCCTTGTACAACACTTTCTATCACTCTTGTGTCTGTTATCTCATTTGTTCCACAACTTCAAGAGACAGGCAAGAATCACTGCAGTTTTACCAGTTAAGAAACTGAGGCTCAATTCTAACAATGGTCGAACAGAGTATCATAACAAATTATGAAAGGTAAATATCTTTAAGATGAACAGATCTTGTGACTGAATACTTATGCAAATAGAAACATGAGCAACAGATACATACAATTTATCAAAAACACATATAGAAGAAAATTTATTGCTGGACTTTGGAAAATGCAATTAAAAATAAGTAATTTATCAAATTAAAATGTTTGGCAAAGCTTATTCTGTGTTGGCAAGTGTGGTAAACAGCTGTCATATTTCTGATTGTTATAAAATCTGGAATATCTTTCCAGAATGCATCTTGAAAACATGTCTCAAGAGCATTATTTTATATTCCTTCTCCCAGAAATATATAAGAAAATAAAATTCAGACTTTAATGCAAGTGCAATTATTTTAGTATCTATAACAGCAAAATAATATTTTACATAAATATATAATGTTCCATATATGGCTTCTCAAATATATGGTATATCAGATGATCAAAAGTATTAGCTGTATCAAGTTAATTCAAATAATGTCTTTATTCATTAGTCAAGATGGGAAAGTATTAGAAAGGTAACAGTATAAAATGAAACTCTCAATAACAGAAAAATCTAGGAAAACAATGTTTTCTGGATGGGTGTTAGGATTTCTCCCCTGTGCATACATGCTTTAGAGGGGTTCCTCACGCCTAAGTTTTTTTTTTTTTAATTTTAACTTAATTTTCCTTATCACAATTGCTGAACTATCTATAATTATTTTTAAACCTAAAACTTTCAGTTAAACATGTGGTCAAAGTTTCCACACTTATTCTTATAGATTCATCATATTCAGAATTCTACAAAGATATAGAATATCCAGTCATAAAAATATTTAAGAGAAGCAGTCTTCTTCAAAATCGAGCTTCTGTATTCTGAAGATCCACAGCTAGAGTTACTTCTAGAGGATTGCTAGTCTACCCTGGGCTGGATCCCAAGAGCAGCCCACAGTGGAAAGTCATTATTAACAGGTACTTCAGATTGGTAACAAGTGTTAGTATGAAGTGAGTCAATTCATTAGAATGCTTAAGCTAGAAATCCTATTTCATTTTTTTCCCAACTTAAACTACTTCTATATACTCTTTTTATATTTTACCTACCTTTCCTTCCCACAAATCTTTTACAAACTAAATCTGATATTCCTTTTTAAGTCTAGTGCTTACAGACATATTTTCGATGTAAAGTGGTATCTTAGCAGTAAGAATTCATTCACTGAGCTCATTGAGCACAGTGTACCAAGTATTGTTCTATATATCAGGAAGACAGCTGTAAACAAGAGTTTCTGCCCTGAGCTTGTATTCCTTTAGGGAAGATAAGCACAGACATAATATGATACTGTGAAGAACGTGTAGCTTTTTAAAGGGTTACAGTGATTGAATCCTGTGGTAGATGGGATGGTTACACTCCCTGAGGAGGTGGCAGACGTTTGGGGAGAGACCTGAAAAGTGCCTTATCACAAAGCATCTGTGTGGGCTATCTCAAAAACCCAAGAAGTTAATAAAAATAATGTTAAATTTTCTGTCTCAAAGTCAGAAATTTGGCCAGTTGAACTCATGACCAATAGCTGCAATTCTCTGAGAGTAAATTATATTGTCTGTCCTCAGTTCATACTAAGAATCAATGTAAAACCGTATCTCTGCATCTTCTAGTAAACTATATTTGAAAATGGAAGAATAAAATAGGATGGCATTTATCAGATCAGTTATTTCTAATGCTTACTTCCAGGAACATTTTCTTCTGTCCTTTGTCTTCAGACGGTGAATCCCATGGCACCATTTCCTTTCTGGAAATGGCTGACAGGAAGCTCAAAAGTGAATGTTTCATCAATCTGAGATTAAACTGTTCCCTCTTCTCTCAGTGGCTTTTGTTTTTCTATTTCAACAGTATTTCTTTTTTATCAGTATTTGTGATAAGCAATTTTTTTCTAATTCAGCATATAAGCAATATATAAAGTTGACCTTTCAAAAAATGCTCATTCTATTCCGATGGCATGCAAATGACCCAATATCTGGACAATGAGGCTTGTTTTTGAGAGAACTTCAGGCAAGGATACATATTAAGGTTTTGCTCTTTGGATTACAGTGTAGACTTAGCTACACATTAACAGATGCCCTCTACCACTGAGTTCAAAAGATCTCTCTCTGCTATTTCCCCCGCCCCCACCTTTTCCTCCTTATACTTTAAGTATATAAATTGGCCTAAAAGGCTTGAGTATAAGAAGTATTATCCACCTAAATACTTTCCAAACCTTATGCTGCAAACATTAAAAAAGCCTTTAAGGTATTATACGAGGCCCATAAATCAAATCTACAAAGTAGAAATTAATTTCAAAACACTGTCAAAGTAATAGTGTTATTTTGTCCTACTTTCTCTTGCTGCAGAGAAAAAAATAGGTGGATCGAAAATTTCTATAATTAAACGGCTGAAATATTTAAGTACTGTTGTTCTTAAGTTATAATAGATCTCTATAAAAAGTTAGAAAACACCAACTTTTCAGCAATCAGATAATACCAATGGTAATATATATAAATGAATTATTTGTTTTACTTATTCTATGCCTGAAGTTACAAAAATGGAGAAACTGACTTAACTAAATGTCATTTCCATCTAACAGCAATTTAGAGGATGACTTATTAAAAGCAGTTATTAACTTACCAAATAAGAAGATGACTTATTAAAAGCAGCTGTTAACTTTATTACCGGTTTGATCATAAAAATGCTTTATATTTAAGAGTTTTATATTCTGAATATTTCACACTCTTTAATAGCATTGGGTTTTATAAAAGTCACAAACTTCTTAAGGTTTCTTAATCTGTGAAATGGGAGTATTGATAGTATTCACTTACCAGGTTGATATGGAATGTAATGAAAACTACTTACAGTGATGCATGTCCAGTAGCAGAGTTCATAAATAATAGGTTCTTCCTTCTTCCATTAGTCTTCAGCTACTAAGTAAAAAATAAATCTCTTACAAGTAGAAAAAAATGAAATGCAAGAACAAGTGACAGTCTTGTCCATGTTAACACAGTGAGGAATGCCTGGAACCCAGTTATTCTTCTAGCCCAATTTATTTATTTTTGTAAGCTGTGCAATGATGAGGATTCCCATGAAATCATTATAAATTCTAGTGATGAAGAAATAGGAGATGAAATTTCTGTTCTCATGAGGCTTCTGTTTTAATTTTAAAAAAGTAAAGTGGTAATAATATTTTATGACATGTTTTAACTGTTAAACAGTTAAAAGGATGAAAATTTACATGGTGAGAGTGGTGAGCATTTTATATAGGACCAAGGGGGCATCTGCTGTGATAGGGAATAAGGCATGTTGTATCTGGAATATCATTCCAAGAATGTTCAGAGTGTTTTAGAAACTGTAAGGCGGCCAGCAGGTCTACAGTAGGATGAGGTAGGAAGATGAAATCAGAATAGTGGGACTCACGATCAAATCCTACAGTACCCTCAGGGTCCCTTGTTCTCACCACATGGCTATCCTGTGCTCTGAGAGTCCATGCAGCTTTTCTTCTGTGTTGCAGGAACTCTTTTCTAGTACTCTTCCTACCTCCCACCATGAATATGTTTTATCCGTGCGTCAGTAGTAATAATGTGCAGTGTGAAGTTTATGATATGCCTCCATTTTTGTCCATTGTCACCATGAAGATGTGGTCATTAATAACATCTCACAAACGAGGACAGGGACACACAGAAGCAGTGACAGCTTGTTCAGAGCCAGAACACCACAAGGCAATACAGTTAGTTTTGAAACTCCAGTACCATTGCACCCTGCAGTGTCTACCCCACCTCTCAATACGCTCTTGAATAAAAGCTTCCCTTCGAGTCTTCTGGGACTTGAGTCCCAAAAGAAGTGAGGCTTCTTTTGTTTCTTTTATTTTTTATAAGCTATGCAAATGATAAGGATTCCCGTGAAACTATCTTCCACCCCATGGATGTAACCTCCATAAAGTTTCCTTCCCATGTGAAGAGATTTGAAGATGTTTACCATCATGAGGGAAGAATGTACGTTATCATAAGGTAAGAATAGGCTCTTCATCTGTAGGTGTTTTGTCACTTATTCAAATATGCCAGTAGACAGGTTAAAGACCAAGTGGCTTCAACTTAATTTTCAAAAGTTAGATTTGTCTATTCATGACACTGGACAAGAAAGAAACCAGAATTATTTAGCAAAACTTTTTTTGAGTTAGCAAATCTTAACTGAAAATGGCTATAGCACTTTCTTAAAAAAAAAAAAAAAATAGCCTGTGAATGGCCAAAAAACACATGAAAAAATGCTCATCAGGGAAATGTAATTCAAATGTAATTTAAAACCACTTTGAGATATCGCCTAACTCCAGTAAGATTAGCTACAAAATCTCAAAACTGCAGATGTTGGCGTGGATGTGGAGAGAAGGGAGCACTTCTGCGCTGCTGGTGGGATTGAAAACTAATACAGTCTGTTTGGAAAGCAGTATGGAAAGTTCTTAAGGAAATAAAAGTTGACCTACCATTTGATCCTGCAATTCCATTACTAGGTATCTACGCAGATGAATAACAATCATTTTACAACAAAGACATTTGCACCAGAATGTTTATTGCAGCCCAATTCATAATTGCCAAGTCCTGGAAGCAGCCCAAATGCCCATCAACCCATGAGTGAATTAACAAATTGTGGTATCTGTACATCATGAAACACTATTCAGCCATTAAAAAGATGGAGACGTTACATCTTTTGTTTACCTGGATAGAGTTGGAACATATTCTTCTGAGTAAAAATGGGAAAAAAGTATCCCATGTACTCAATACTATTATGAAACCAATATATAATCACTTTTACCTTCATACAAATGATAAAACACAAATACATTTCAGCAAGAAGGAGGGGAGAAGAGAGAGAGAGGAGAGGGGAGAGGGAGGGCAAGTGGAGGGAAGAGGGAGGGCATTTGGTGGGATCTCACCTCTTGTGCACAATGCAAGGGTATATTTCAAAATAACTAAGAGTAAATTATAAATGTCTTACCACAAAAAATAAGTTAAGTGAGATGATGGTTATGTTAATCAGTTTGACTTAAGCATTCCATATTGTATATCAAATCATCACATTGAACCCCAAAAATGTATAGAGTTATGATTTAATAAAAAACTTAAATTTTAAAAAAAGGATAAATAAAATGTGATAAAATCTAAAAAAAAAAATGGCCTGGTCTAAAAAGCCATCATCATTACCAATGATGACATAGACAATGAACTGCCATTTTATTTAAACCCAACTACTTATTTTAAGTCTTTTCTTTAAATTCCCTGTATTTGAGGAGTATTCCGCAAGCATTTTCATACCAAAATATGTAACCTTTATATAAACTGTGACCATCTTCCAAAATTTTAGAATCACTAGACCTATAAATTCCTTAATTGCCTGTTATTTCACTTAGACTCTTAACCTTAATCTATTTAGCCAATATTATGCAAGGTGGGGTCTGAGTTAATAAGCCCACACTGTAAAGTAGGTTAAAATGGCAGCCTCTACTTGAATGTGGTAAGAACAAATGCATTTCACTGGAAATGCCGGCCTGCCAGCAGAGAGCTCCTGACCCTGGGCAACTTCGCCAATAAATGCCCCTTAATGCCTACAGCTGTACTTCCACAGCAGTGTGATGATACACTGATGCAGAGAAGCCCATCTCAGAACTGCAGTTTACAAACAAGGGCATTCCAGTGATAAGCAGAGACTGGGTAAGCTACTTCAATATTTCACTATAACCTGACTTAGCATCATAGTCAAAAGATATTTGGCCTATCTGGCAAAGTGAAATAATAGCTACTTCTCTTCCCTGAGAGATCACAACAGATGATCAGTATAAAATTATTGTTCAAGATAAGGACATCAGATATCCCTGTTTCCTGTCTTCTTTTAGTTTAAAAGTTTAAAGGAGGCTGGGCACCTGTGGCTCAAGCGGCTAAGGCACCAGCCACATACCCCTGAGCTGGCAGGTTCAAATCCACCCCAGGCCCGCCAAACAGCAATGATGGCTGCAACCAAAAAAAAAAAAAAAAAAATAGCCGGGCTTCATGGCAGGCACCTGTAGTCCCAGCTACTTGAGAGGCAGGAGATTCACTTGAGCCCAGGAGTTGGAGGTTCCTGTGAGCTATGATGCCACAGCACTCTACCCAGGGTGACAGCTTGAGGCTCTGTCTAAAATAAAATAATAAAATATAAAATAAAATAAAATAATAAAATAAAATATGTTTAAAGGATTGTTCTGACTCCAGAGGATCTAAAAATCTAGAGATCTAAACAAAACCATATAAAATGATCTTCTATATAAATTTTTAAAATAGCAAGTGCAGAATTAAAGTTCATAAACTTGAAGCAATTCTGACAAAGGTAAGCTTTTTTTTCCTGCTAAATAAGCACTAGAACTTTAACCAAAAACTAGGGTGGTTCAAAAAGAATTTCCTTGGATGACATATTTCTCTCATTATTTATCTGTAGAAAGAAGTCCTGGCTTATACCATCTAAGAGAACAGATCTCTTCTAGACCCATCATCCTGGCCACTTCCAATACCAGCTGAGCAACTTCTTACCAAAACCATAGTCTTATTTGAGTTGTGGTTTCTGATTATATCTAGATATATAACTTCTGATGTACATGTGTATACATTAAATGGGATGATGGAGCTCTGGCAATTGAAAAGAGCCTTTAAATGAGATTCCTTTGCCTTCCAGTGCCTTAAATCACATATTCAGTATTGTCAAAATATTAAGAATGATTCAAGGCTGGGTGTGGTGGATCACACCTATAATCCTAGCACTCTGAAAAGCTGAAGTGGGAGGATTGTTGGAGCTCACAAGTTTGAGACCATCCTAAACCAGAGAGAGACTTTGTCTCTAAAAATAGATGGGCCTATAGTCTCAGCTACTTGGGAGGCTGAGGCAAGAGGATCATTTGAGCCCATGAATTTGAGGTTGCTGTGGACTATGATGCCATGACAACAAAGTGAGACTCTGTCTCAAAAAAAAAAAAAAAAAAAAAATCAGATCTTGCTAAAACCCCAGGAACTGAAATAATCTTATTCTATCTTATTCTTCTACCAAAGACTTGGTGCCAGTTACTGAGGGAAATAAGCTGAGTCCTGGCCTCGAGCCACTGGTAGTAGGAGAGTGGGCTACCTAGATAATAAATAGAACACAGGACTGAAATAAACATACATTCAAATTCTATTTTGATCAAAGTAGTAACTTATTATGGCCACTTGCTACTTCCAGCAGTGGTTGGTGAATGAGCATATAGCATTTCCAGTGTGGGGAAGAGTCTGGACTAGGGCATAGAGGTTTGATTAAGATATACTGTGCACCTTCTCGGGGGAGGGGGAAGGTGTTACTGCAGCAGGTGCTTCCACAGTCATTCAAATCACTGAGCATCTGTGTTATCTGTGTTAGCCAGAATTTTCCAGAGAAACAGGACCAATAGGATATGCATATGGGGGAAGAAGGTGATGGAAAGAGATTTATTTTAAGGAATTGTCTCATACAATTATGGAAGCTGGGAAGTCCAAAAGTTGCAGGCCGGGCTGGCAGACTGGAGAGCTGGGGAAGAGCTGATTCTGTGGTTCAAGTGCAAAGGCCATCTGCTGGCAGAATCTCCTCTTGCTCAGAAAGGGGGGAGAGGTGGATGAGGAATAGATGTCACTCATTTGTTAAGGTCTTCAGCTGATTGGATGAGGCCCACCCATATTATAGAGAGCAATCTATTCAAAGTTTATCTATTTAATCTCATTCAAAAATACCTCACAGAAACATCCAGAATAATGTTTGACCACATATCTGGGTACCATGGCCCAGTCAAGTTGACACATAGAAATACCATAATCTCATTTATGGGGATAGAGTAATGATATAGTGAATTTGTTTATTGACTATATGACAGTTGGTAGCTTATTCATCCTGAGTAGCATAAGATAAACTAGTTGTGCTAGAGCTGAGGGGTGGATGTAAGTCAGAGGATGGCCTCTAAGCTATCCTAGTGACAATTCAGAGAAAGACTGTGTCTAGACAGAAGGAATAAGAGGGAAGGTCCTGAGCTGAAAAGAAATGATGCTTTTAAGAAGTGAGAAGACATTCAGAACAGAAAGAAGACAGAGCAAGAAAAGAAGCAAAAAAAAAAAAAGCAGGGAGAGGAAAGCAAGAAGGAAGATTCTCCCGGAAGACCTGGATCACTAGTGAAGGACAGAATGTTCTGAATGTCCAGTGTGAACTCTAATACTGACTTTCTCAGCAGTATTGCATCTTAAGTTCTCTGTAGGCCTCCTCACTCTGCTTTATGGATGTTGAGTATCAACCTCTGCCAGCATTTAGCCTTACCTAGAATTTACCACCTGCTCTGGACAGTGTTTCCTGATGTAAGTTCAATGCTACCAGTATCAATGCTGCTATCCCTACTTTATGGAGACAAGACTTGGGAGACTCAAGGCTGGCTTGAGTAAATGAACTTTTATAGTTACTGCTAGTACAGAACTCTGAGAAAATTTCTTCCTTCTCTCCAAGGTAGAGAGCTCTGAGAAAGACTTTGGGACGAGTATATTCTAGATTTTATTTTAAATATTTACTTCTGTTGGTGAAATTCTATTTTTTTTTAATTCCACGGCTTTCTCTTTTGTGCTATATGAATTATATATTATGCTATATAACATTTTGGTATTAATTGAATACTATTATTGTAAATAAATTTGAGAGCCCCACTCAGATTTCTCCTGAGACATTGGCTAGAAATAGGCCACATAACCATTTGTCACTGTAAGGGAAACTGAGATTTAGGTTTTGCTAATTGCCACTGCCAGTAAAACTGAGCTGCTGTTAGCGAAAAAAAGAAAGAAAAAGAAAACATTGGGTAGGCAACAATAAATCACAGCCTTATAGAAAGTTGCCTATCTTTCAGTTCTGTGGAAGAACACATTTAAGATTGAAATTATATGTTCCTTATATGTTGGGGATAACTTGTATATAAAATCACTTGGCCCTATATAGATGTTAATGCCTTTCCTTAATGAGTGCAGAGCTACTTGGGTTCTAAATTTTCTTTTTGAATGGCTTTGATATTTTCCTTGGACATTGCCCATTTTCCCTAAGTTTTCAGATGTATTAGCTTAAATTTCTATGTAGCACTAGTTTAGCTTTTAATATTCTATTTTTATTTCTCATAGTGTATTTTTGCTTCGTCCATTTTCTTTATCAGTTTGACTAGAGGTCATTAGATGTTCAAAGAACTAACTTTTGGAATCACTGAGTTGTATCTTTCTCTGTTTTATTAATTTCTGCTCTCATTATTTCCTTCCTCTCTGAGTTTATGATCATTTTCTAATTTAAATTGGATGCTTAGCTCATTAATTTTCATTTTGCTTTTCTGACATGTTTAAGGTATATATTTAAATCTCTGTGGTTTAGCTGTATTTTACAAACTTTGATATATTTGCTTCATTGCTCTGTATTAAGTAAATTTCTGTCCTTTAACTCTCCTTCTGGACGGGAGCCTCTGTGGAAAGCTGGCTTCAGTCAGCCATCTTGTCTCTGGGCTGCTATTTTTAATCTCCTTTCTCATTTCACTACATTGTGATCAGAGAACAGTATGACACTGATGCTCCAAAATTTACTGAGACTGACTTAGTGCCAAGTGTGGCATCTGTATTCATAAATGTTCCATATATACTCAAAAATGTATATTCACTAATTTCTGGATAGTGGCTTCATGACATGCCAATTAGAAAGCACACTGGTTAATTATTATTCAGATTACCTGCAGCTTTACTTTTGTCTTTTTGAGCTATCAATTCATCGAGAGATATATTAAATATCCCACTGCAAAGGTTCATCTGTGAATTTCTCCTTGAAATTCTGTCAAATTTTACTTTAGATATTGGTTAAACCCTGTGAAACTACTGTTTTACAGCCTAAAAATAGTCAAATATCATCAACTTCATATGAACCATAGTTTGAGATATATTGTAAACATGAAAATTCAGCATTAATATCTACCTGATACATTGTTTTATGATTGTGATAGTTCTCATTATACCTAATAAAGTTGCTTATTTTGCATTTTGTCTGATACAAGTACACTGTATCCACTTTCTAGACACATCTTCCCCTGATGTTTATTTCTTACCTATTTCTCTTTAACTTTTCGGTTTCATCATATTTTAATTGTCTTAAAATAGCATATAGCTGAATTTCGTTATTTTATATCCAATCCGAAAATGTCTTCAATTAGAGAAGTCAGTTTCTTTACATTTGTCACTGGCACTTGCAATTATTTCTATCTCATTTAGTACTGTTTAATCTATATTTTTCTGTTTTTCTCTTCCCCTCCTTCCTCCCTTTGGATTAATTATGTGTTATGTTATCTCTTGTCCTGTCTCAGAAATATTAATAAACATTCTTGTACATTTAATACTCACACTTAACTTCCTGATATGCATGTTTGCCATATAGGACTTGAAACACCCAAAAACCCCAGAAGGCTTTACTCCTGATCATTCCTTCCTCTGGCTGCTGCTGCCCAGCATTTGAGTCACCACCAGTGTCCTATGGTACTTACTGCACATTTACTAGATCCAACTCCTATGTTTACTGGACTCTTCACTTACCATTCTTTCCCCCATGGCCTTTTTTTCTTGCCTGTCACTTTGCTCCCTATAGAAATTCTTTCACTGAGGGACTATTAAGGTGATGTGATGTTGGCTGGGTGCAGTGGCTCGCACCTGTAATCATACCACTCTGGGAGGCCAAGGTGGATGGATTGTCTGAGCTCAGGAATTGGAGACCAGCCTGAGCAAGCCCTGACCCATCTCTAAACATAGCCAGGCATTGGAGGTTGCCTGTACTCCCAGTGACTTGGGAGGCTAAAACAGGAGGATCACTTGAGCCTAAAAAGTTTGAGGTTGCTGCAAACTATGACACCATGGCACTCTACCCAGGGAGACAGAGTGAGACTCTGATGTTAATAGTAGTCTGTTGATTGTACTATTAATTTAGTAATCTGAAAAAAAAATCTTTTAAAACTTTTTTTAATGTTTTAAAATATTTTAATGTAGTTTTGTGGTTTTAAGATAACAGATTCATAACTATTTTCTGTCACACTTTGAAAATATTCACAGTATTCTGGCTTCTGCTGCTGTTGAGATCTGCTATCATTCTTTTGCAGATAATCTCTCTCTTCTTTCTGGTGAAGATCATCCTTTGTCCTTGACATTGTGTACATTGTCTAGAATGTGTCGAGATGTGAATTCATCATCTTGTAAGCTTATTGACCTAACTTCCTGAGGAAAACATATGATAATTTACCAGAGCTCTTTAACTTGAAGGGAAGAAAATAGCATTGACTCCATTAGTTGCTGTACAAGGGGCTTAATTCCATTGTCTCATTTTATCTTCGCACCCTGACTGTGAAACAAGCTTTGTTCCCCTATTTTGTAGATAAGGACACTTACCTGAGTTGATGAACCATGTGATTTTGGAGGCATTGCTAAGTAACTGATCCCTTTTTACTGAAGCACCCGAGTTGCTCACTGCCTCACTGTCTCAGACCACTGCATTAGAACCATCGCTTCGTTCCCTTCTACTTGGATCGGTTCAGTGCCCGGCTCAGAGGAAGGCACCTTCCCTTCCGGTCCTCAGCACAGCCCAGAAGGGCCAGACTCGGAGACTCATGCTCGAGCATCTTGTACAGAAGCCCGTTCGCTCTACCCTTCCCTTTCTGAAGCCCAGGACTAGTCTGAAGAAGGCTGCCTGCTCACCTGGGAACAGCGATCTGAGCAGATTCCTTGAATTTTTCCAACCACGAGGGCCTCCCAGCAAGCGAGGTCGCCTGCAGTTAGCGCAGGATCCTGGAGGGGGCGGTCGTGGCCTCCCGGGAGCCCAGCGCTGCCCGCAGCCTCAGCACCCGCAGCTCGCCGCCCGAGGGAGCATCGCGATCAGCGAACAGCGAGGGCTTGGTGGCTGGAGAAACTCATCATCACCATCCCAAAGAATGGCCTGTCTAACTCACATAGGATAAGCAGAGGCTTACAAAAGTGGGGGAAATAGCATCTGCCTCGGGTACCTGCATCCCCAAAGACAACTCGTGCTGGGCAGACAGGACCAGAGACCCTGCTCTGCTCAATTTCTCCCAGGCCCTTGGATTTGTTAGTCTAGCCCCCAGGAGTGGAAACTCAGTTTTTCCTTCCTGGTAACTAAGGTACACAACCAACAAGAACAAGGCTGTAGCATTTCTCTGACACCTTTTAACTGGAGCCCTTTAAGAGAGACCTTCCCCATTCCTGCGCTCTGGAGGCCTCTGCTGCTCACCTGCTGTGGGGAGGGGTGGGCAGGGACACATCTGAGCAAAACGAACTCAAAAACAAGAAACTCCAGAGACGTAATTGGAGTATATTATTAGGTTGGAGTAAATTACTTTTATAGCCATATTTAAACCTCCGGTATCTTTGAAAAGGTCTTCCAGCAGTGTGAAAATCAATCAAAATGTCATGTGTCAGCCATAAATAGGGAAATAAATAAATCTGCCTCCCCCACTGTGGAATTTATAATCTTTAGGTGTTTGTCAGATAGTACCTAAGCTCAGAAGCTCCTGAGGAATCATTCCTTGTGTGCACTCATCACTGTCTAGTTTCTACTTTCACACTTTCTCTGAATGAAGGCAAAGCACTGAGGAGGTTGGAGAAGCTCTGAAACCAACAGCCTGCACTAGGCAGAGCCCAGGAGACTGGCCTCACCTCACTGAGCCTCCTTTTCTCATCTGTGAACTGTAAATAATTACATCTACCTCATGGTCTTGCTGGAAATGTTAGAATGTGGCAGTTATCCACTGGAGTGAACATTCCAGAACAGGTCACTCAGGGACTGATCCGAATTTGGAAATGGTGTCTTTTGCACTAGTGTTTCCAGAGCTTTCAAAGCTGGGCCTACCTTTCCCTTCCCAGTGCTTCTCCTGGCCTCTCATTCACATGGTTCTCCAATTCCACCAGGAATGCTTTACCTTCTGCTCCCTTCCCATCCTCCAGTCTCTGTTACTCATGTTGTAACCCCCAACCCCTCCTTCCAACTCTGAGAAAAGACTTTGAGAGTCTTTCCAACTCTCAGAGAATGTCCTTCCACCTCTGAAGTTTCTAGCAGACACACCATCTCAGCCACACTTCACTCTAATCGATTATAGACTCTAATCCCTCCACCTTTAAAGCATAAACTTCCAAAGGGCAAGGATTCTGAATCCCTCCCAGGAGTCCAGCACAGGCTGAGAAATACGATGCCAGTTCATGAATTCTTATTCAGTGAATAAATTTGTCATAGTCTCACAAAATGAAACACAAAAATATTTGCTGTATTCAATTTTTTAGTTTGTTTCTCCAGCCTTTGGTAATCTGTATTCAAACTCGTTGCCTCTATGTCTCAGCCCTCAGCCCTCCTGCACCAGGCCTCCAGCTGAGTCCTGGCTATGCACCTTTGCTCTTGCTATTCCATCACATGAACTGCACCGTATCTTTTTCAAGATCTCACTTATCTGTAATAGGTTTGATCAAAACCAGCTCATTCATGAAGCTAGGTGCCCTGTCAAACAGAACATCTGTCCCCATCTGTCTTAGTGCATTCCTGCTGCAATAAAAAATATCTTAACACTACACAATTTATAAATAGTGTAAATTTATTGCTCACAATTGTGGAGGCTGGAAAGTTCACTATCAAGATTCTGGCTGCTTTGGTGTCTGTTGAAGGTCTGGTCTGTTTCCAAGATGCCACCTTGAATGCTGCATACTTACATGATGGGAGGGCAGAAGGGGGCACACAGCTTCCTCGCGCCTTTTTTCTAAGGTCAGAATCCTATTCTGAAGGCTCTACCCTCACGACATAGTCACCTCCTAAAAGCCCTGCATTTCATATTTTATTTTATTTTATTTTATTTTATTTTATTTTATTTTATTTTTTTGAGACAGAGCCTCAAGCTGTTGCCCTGGGTAGAGTGCTGTGGCATCGCAGCTCACAGCAACCTCCAACTCCTGGGCTCCAGAGATTCTCCACCTTCCAAGTAGCTGGTACTACAGGCACCCGCCACAATGCCCAGCTATTTTTTTGGTTGCAGCCATCATTGTTTGGTGGGCCCAGGCTGGATTTGAACCTGCCAGCTCAGGTTGTATGTGGCTGGCGCCTTAGCCACTAGAGCCACAGGTGCCGAGCCAAAGCCCTACCTCTTAATACTACTATGTTGATTATTAAGTTTCAGCATATGAATTTTGGAGGGACATATACTTGCAAACCATAACACCATCCCTTGTTCCCAGTGTATTTCAGTGACCTTTTAATGTTTTTGTTTTTTTTGGTTTTTTTTTTTTTTTGCCTGTATTATCTTTCAGGCATAGGCCTTTCTCCCTTAACTGTTTTAAACTTCATGAGAACAGAGAACTCACTCTGCCCTCAAGGTTATTATGAGGCTTAAACAAAACCACAAAGGTTAAAAAAGAGCACAATGCTACTTATGTTTAAATAAGCAGCATTGAGAGGGGAGGAGAGATTGGCCAGATCTCACCTAATGTGCACAATGTGAGGGTGCTCAGCATGTCCCCTGGGTGAAGGGCTTGACTACAACTTCAACTTTACCTTAGAAATGAAAATAATGTAACCCAAACATTTGTACCCTCATATCAATCTGAAATTAAAAAAAATAAAACCCAGGTGAATAATAATTAAAAAATAAATTTGCAGCATCTTAGTCACCTTCTGCCCCTTTATCACTCAAAGCCTAGCACAGAGCCAGCTATGCATATGGTTGATAATCTGCAGGGGATAAATGATTGAAAGGACAAAAGCGCCCTTAAACACATGACAAGGCACCCAGAGCTGCTGTGCACAGTGAGAGTGATAGAAGGAAGTCAGGTCAGTGGTGCATCTAGGTATCTAAAGAGGGTTCTGGCTTTGCTGCCTAGTTTCTCCTGTAGGGAGAGCTCTCATCCTAGGCCAGGTTCTTTGGTCTGAATGTGATCCCCCAAATTCATATGTTGAAACTCAGCCAGCAATGTGATAGTGTTAAAAGGTGGGAGTCTTTAGGAAATGATTAAGGTCAAAGGACTCTGGTGTGGTAAATGAGATTAATGCCTTAAAAAAAAGAGCTTCACCTCTTTTTGCCCATCCACCTTCCATTATGTGAGAACACAGCAAAAGTGCCCTTACCAGATACTAAATGCTTGTGCCTTAATCTCAGACTTTGCAGCCTCCAGAATTATAAGAAATGTCTATTCTTTATGAATACTGCCTGCCCAGTCTCGGGTATTTTGTTGTAGAAGCAGGAAGGCCTGAGGCCCTAGGTATGGTACAGAACAGAGAGAGGGTCAGGTATCCAAGGAGAGAGGACAGGGATGAATGACAAGAGTCCTGAGGATTGAACTCAGGAGGAATTGTTAGCAGAGTTTGGAAGAAAAGATGTGAGAGAACAGCTGTGAGATGCAGAGAAAGCAGAAGTGAGAAGAAAGACAATTTTAAGAACTATTGCTAAAGACCAGGTTTCCCTTTTGTGGGCATAGAAAGAAGTATTGTCTAAGAAGTAAAACACGAAAAGGGAATATTTAGTAATTGAGCCACGTGGGCCACAAACTTCAGTCACTCATGGCATGCGTGTTGTTTCTTACACCCAGATCACTGACTATCTGAGCAAGCCAGTGAGTGACAGCAGCTTCTCGCCTGTTGAGAGGCAGCTCCCCCAGCTTTCTGCTCCTGCTTATTCATCCATCCTCCTGTCCCCTCTCCTCCACATTCACCCCGTGCTTTAGTCAAGCCTGCTCCTGTGATCCTCCAAGGCCCCCAAGGCTTCCGGACCTCCCAGGGCATCTTCAACCAGAAGGGGGCACACAGCTCCCTTGAGGGCCCAGAAGATAACTTCAAGAGGTTCCTTCTCCGGGAAGTCTTCTTGAAGTCCTTCAGGGAGCATGGCTTCCTGTAATCTCCTTACCTGTCTGTCTCCCTCCCTAGGCCGGCAATGCGTGTCTCATCTTTGTGTGCCCTTTATTCAATAGTGCTGGGCCTGCTGATTGGGCAAAGGCTGAGATCTAACTCCCAACTTCTTCCCTGTCCTCCTTCCCTGGCCTTGCAGCTCCTACCATCCTTATGTTTCTCTATTTTTTGTTCCAGCAATTGGGTCCTCAGCCCACTGCCTGACTCTCAGCCCACAAAAATACCAGACCTTTAAATTTGTTTGCTGGTTTCCTTGGCCCTTAAATTTTTAAGTGTTTTCTGCTTTCTTTGCTAGGAAGTAATTAGGCATACAATAAAAGCAAAGTTGGAGTCTCTTGGGAGATACAAATTCTTGAATTATGAGGAGGAATAAAATTCTGTTCAAGGGTTTAGGTTTCCACAACCCTACCCTGCCTGAAGATGTTGACTGTTTTACCTGTGCGTACTGATTAGACTCAAAAACTCAGGAAGACCCAAGGAAAAATCTATCTTGAGGAAATATATGATCAGGCACATTTTGAAGATGTTTTGGGAGAAATATATGATGGGGGACAGCATTTAGAGCAGAATTGGGAACCAGATTAGAAGTTTAAACACTTGGATTCTGGTGCTAGTTTTATCATTTATTAATAGTTAACAATATTTGGTCATGATAAGCCTTAATTTCCTTATCTATAAAATGGGCATAGCAATACCCATTCAATCTGATAAAGTGAGTTAGTAGGTTAAGTATTAAATAGGATAAATACCTTGTCATCTCTAAACAACACAAACAACATAAAAACACACCTGGTGTAGAGAGTCAACTGGAGAGAAGGAAAGAATATTCAGACTCCATAGCATGTGGGAACAGAATATTAAGGGTATCACAATTTGAAATTTGCCATCATTTATAGAAATATGAATAATTTGGTTGGACACCAAATGCAGTTTCTTCAGGTGAGAGCACAGCCTAGGAGAAAAGGCTCAGGTGCTGAGACTTCCCTGTGTGTTTTGCTCACTGCTGCACTTCTGGCACATGGCCGTAGTATTATAATTAAAATAAATGGGTCAGGCAGACCTTGCTGAAACCCTTGGCTCTGCAACCAATTATATGACCTCAGGCAAGGCTACTTGGCCTCTCAACCTGTTTCTTTATTTGCAAAATGGACTAATAATAGCTATCATGCAGTGTTAGCTGTCAAGATTAAAGGAAAAAACATATACAAAGCTCTTAGCTCTGAGCTTGACACCTCAGATGTTCAGTCCACACTGCTGTGTAATGGCCTGGGAAGGACCCTGTGTTTAGTGCTTTCTAAACACACCTGTCTCCCACAGATTCCTCAATTCCAGAACTGCTGGTTCCCCCAATTTATTTATTTATTTATTTATTACGAAGTCGCACTCTACCACCCTGGGTAGAATGCCCTGGTTTCACAGCTCACAGCAACCTCAATCTTTTTGCCTCAGCTTCCCCAGTAGCTGGGTCTACAGCCACCCACCAAAAAGCCCTCAGTCCTCTTAATGAGGAGAAAGAAAAGTCAGTAGGGTTCATAAGTAATGAAGGGAAGGTCGACAGTTTCCAAACCCAAGAGACAAACAAATAATTATCCTTTCTCCCTTCTCAGAAGTTTTTCTGCTTTATCCTTCCTCGGAATTCAAGAGGTCAAAATATCAAGATCAAGTCTTTCTGGGCTACTCTAAGAGGGTTGCTATTTCAGCTTTAGTGTTTTACTGGCAAGATAGAGGCCCCTTGGGTTTCCCAGCAGGATGGGAGGAGCAAGCCAGGCTCTGGTCCCTGTTGAGCCAGGAAGGGCTGAACCCACAGGGTCAAGACTCTTCCCACCCCCACCTGAATTGGGGGGGTAGGGAGGCTCAATGTAGGCACATCACTTACTAAACCACTGTAGTAGGACCTCAGAAACACAAGTGCATTTGCATATGCATCTCCTTTTGCTATTGTTTAAAAAAAAAAAAAAAAGAAAGAAAAAACATTTACCATGAGGATAATTTTGTGCCATTGTTAATTTGCAGCAAATCTCTTGCCCCTACTTTGGCCTCTCTCCCTGGCTTTTCTCCCAATTAGCTAATGGGGCAGAAACTTCAAGCAGAACAAAGAAACCTCAGCCCGGTGTGAATTGTGGAACACTTTATTGAACACAAATGAACAGAAGTCAGATTTCCTCTGTAGCTGAAGAAGGAGTCCAGGCACCAACAAAGGAAGTGAACGGAATTTCTGAGAAAGTGTTGAGGCTGGAGGCAGAAGTTCAAAGGGAAATAACTTAGAGGTAATATGATTCCTTACTATAAAGAATATTTTCAGAAAAGGCCATTTTTTATTAGAAAAGCACCAGCCTCTCCTCTATAAAACCCGAGTAACCTGATTTAGAATCAGAAAAGGGGCTTCTGGACTCCTTATCACATGGTAATAGACCCGGCAGTCAGGTCATCTGAAGCACAATACCTGTCTCAGGTTAATTTACTAATCAATCTGTTTCCCTCCATCTACCCATCCTCCCTTGCTGCACGTACACTTTCCAGTTTCTCTCCCCTCTCCTTTCTAAAAGGCATCTTTAAAAGCCACTGTCACTGAAACTTTGGGAAATCATTCTTGTGGTTCCCCCCATGTGCATGGTATTTGGAAATAAACCTTTCTCTTATTAATCTACATAACTGGAGATATGGGTCCCAGGACAGCCAAAATTGGTCTTTTCAGCTAACCACCCTAGGGGAAAAGGGCAAGTTTCCCTGAGACTCTCCTTCAAAGGACAATATGAATCTCCCCTTCTGAACTTCAGATGGTGAAAGATGAGGGCCCCAGAGGTAGGGAAGCAGAGGAAAGGTCCCGAAGCCCAGGAATGAGCCTGCTCTCCTACTGCCAAGCCCAGCGTGTGTGGTGTCCTTAGAGAACTGGCAAAGGCAACAGGATTCAGAGGAAGGAGCCTGAGCTTGGAGTCAAACTGAGCTCACTAGCTCACTAGTCAGCCTTGTGCCCTGGCTAACCATGTGGCTTTGCATTGCTAGGCCCTAGACCTCAGTTCCCTCTTCTTCAAAGTAAAAATGATGCTGCCCATCTCCCAGGGTGGTTGTGAGGATTACGTGAAATAATAAATATGGAAATACTGACACCATCACAGTAGGCACATATGAATTGTGGTCCTGCAATCCTTCCTCTCTCCAAGCACCAGAAATAACTTACTCCTATTTGAGAGCTCTGCCCAGGCCAAATGTTTTGGAACCCTCCCTGGAGGAATGAGGGATTTGTTCCAGCCCTCCTCCCTACAAGGGAGGCAGCTCTGCTGGAGACTATGTGCTGCAAGAGTCAAATGCTCATGTACAGCCGCCTGTCCTGGGCGGGGCTGGGCTGGGCTGGGGCTGGCAGTCTGGGGAGGTCTCAGGGTGTTTGTGAGATAAGGCTGGGGTTCAAAGGCCCCCTCTCAGGAAGTTGTCACCTTTTCCTGGTTTTCCAGATGGCTACCTTCTCGTGGGCCCCTTAGTCCTCTTGAAAGTACACCCAGCTAATAGGTGAGTCTGTGGCTTTAAAGGCATGTTTTAAAACTAAAGACAAGCACCTTCTAATTCATTCACAGTATGTGGTCCCAGGACAGCCAAAATTACCCCAGCTATTTATAAACCATTCTTAATGCTCAAGCTTGAAAAACCAAAGCCAAGCGCATTTCAGTTCCACACATTCTTAAATGGCAAGGAAAATAGCATTTGATCTAAAAGTTGGTTTATAGAGCAGCTGATTTTCCCCACTCCCATATTATTTGTCCTCTCTACTCTTCCTTCTCCAATACACAAAACACACACACATGCAGGAATGCACACACAAATACACACGTATGTGCACACACATGCACTTTCACATGAACACTTATGCCTGCATAGGGTAGAGTTTTGAAGAGAAAGCCTTCATATTGTCCACTGTTTTCTAGTTTCTTCTCTAAAACACCAAAGCAAATATATAAGAAGCTGAGAAAGGTTTGTATACTTATGTTCTAGCAACTGTGTCCCATCACCACCCATCCCCCCCGATGACAAGATATACTATCCTACAGATATAAAACACTAGTCAGAAATAAAGTTAGGATCCATATAGTCATATACTACAGACAAAAATAAATTGCTGGTCTATTAAAGATCTATTTATAAATAAGAAAACTATAAAAGTATCTTTAAAAAATTAGGAAAACATTCAGATAACCATGGAAGTGGGAAAAATTAAACTAAGAGGAAAATCACATAAGCCATAAAAACAGATTTGATCATATAAAAATGAAAACTTCGAAGAGCTAAAGATAATATAATAAAAATCATCAATAGAAGGTGTCACAAAAAAGAATACAGTGGAGGTCATTATGGTTAAGTAAAATAAGCCAGGTACAGAAAGACAAATATCATATGTTCTCACTCCTATGTGGGAGCTAAAAATGTTGATTTCATGGAGATAGACAGTAGAATGATAGATCCCAAAGGCTGAGAAAGGTGAGTGAATGGGGGTGGGGGTGCGAAGAGAGCTGAGTACAAACATTCAGTTAGATGGAGTAAGTTTTAGCATTCCAAAACAGACTAGGGTGACCACAGTTAATGACAAGGTAGTGTATATTTCAGAATGCTAGGTGAGAGGACAGGCATTGTTCTCAACACCAAGAAATAATAATGCATTCTTGAAGCGATGGATACCCTAAATTCCCTGACTCGATCTTTATCCACTCTATGCCTGTAGCAAAATATCACATGTACCCTAAAAATATGTACAAATACGATGTATCAATAAAAAAAGTAACAAAACGATAGGTTGAAAAAAAAATTTTAAATAATATACAAAGAACTCTCCCAACTAACAAGATAAACAACCCCATAGAAAAATGGCAAAGAACATAGACTGGTAAGTTTTATAAAAGGAACCAAAATTAATAATAGTCACATAAAATAAGACACTCCCTCTCAAATAATAGGAAAATTAAAATTAACATAATAATGATATAACCATTTTATCCATTAAAAATGTATAAAATTGATAATATCCGATTACAATGTGAGTCATCCGGTTCTGTCACATAATATCAGGAGAAGTGTAAATAACTACGAACTTTTATAAAAAGTGATCTAACAGTATTTATTAAGATTTAAAATATGCGCATACTCTGATCCTTGAATTCTGTTACTGGGGATGAAAATATCACTAGATAAAGCTAGTTGTGATATTTATTACATCATTTTTTGTAGTAAAAAACATAAAGCAACTTAAATATCATTCAAAAGGCAACTCATAAGAAATTTCTACAGTACTATGGAACTTTGTTGTAATTACTGCTTTCCAGTATACTTTTCACATGGGTCACTCTGGGCAAATCTTGCCTCAGTTTCCTTATCTATAAAATCGAGGAAAAAATGGTATTTACATCACATATTTATTTGTGCTAACTTGGAAGAATTTTTACTCTACATTGAAGAGTAAAGGAATTCATAGAAATAAAGATATTCTTAAAATTGTACATATGCTTATATTTATTTGCTTATGTTTGTTTCAGCATAGAAAAATGTGGTTTGAAGGAATGAAAGGAATGCATAAAATTTTTTTACATATACTGCTTTTGTAATTTATGTCACCAAATAGAAGGAAACTCACCAATAGAAACAAAATGACAAAAGCCATGTTCAACAAACACTAATGGTTAATAACCAATAGGGATAAAAATTAATCTTTCATAAAGTTCACAAGTTCTTGAGAACTTCCTTAATTCAAAGCCTTCTTTTCAGTGTCCCATGCCATTCAAATGAACCAAAGGAGAATGCCACAGATACCACCCTCCCCCAGACAAGGCACCTTGAAGAAAGTGTGTGTTTATAATAATGGGTGCATGAGAGGGGACTGGGGGTGGGGGAGGTGATGTGGGTGTACAGCAAGGAAGATGCTGTGGATGAAGACGTCAATGCCTTGGTGAAGTTAACGACAGAATTGAGTTCTGATCCTGACCCTTTCCCTTAATTCCAATTGCAGTTTTTTGGAGCCAATCTCTTCATTTGGAAATGGTGTAAACAAAGGAATTAAAGGAGGTCCTGTTCATAGCAGCCTGGCACAGGGAGCTCCTGCCTTTTCAGCCCTGCCTCAGATCCAGAGCTACCCTCCTCCTCTCATGCCCATTCTCACAGGCAGGGTGACCATGTGGCCTTCCTCCCCCATTCCAGAGGAGAGGGGGCTCTGGTCTTCACTCTCTCTTAACTCAGCCTGACTCTCCATTTACTGTGATTCTATGTTAAAGTGATTTGGGTCCCTGCAAAAATAAAAACATGATTTCAGTCAAAGGCAAACACACTCACACACAAAATGAAATAGGAGCACTGAAGCCATTTACTTGGAACAGATCTTTCTGAACAGGAATCCAAGCGTCACACTGGATCCTGTACAAATTTTAGGTTTAGTTAGTAACAAAAAGAAAACTTCCAACACCAAAATGACAGGAGATTAATTATAACTACTTTGTGTTATTGAAAAAAAATGTATTTATAATCATTGACCCTTTTAAGTACCTTTAACAGACAGAGAGGGGAAAATAATCTGTTTGCAAAAGATGAGTCTTCCAAGAGATGGTGGAAAAACTCGAAGGCTAAGCTTCTGCTTGTCTGGTGGTTCAACAGATCAGATGAGAATTCCCTTAGGCCCTTTCAGATTACAAGAATATGACGCTTACTCTGTGAAAATTATTCTGCACTGTTGTGCCATGACATAGTCCAGGTCTTTAAAGGTCTTCTACTCCTGCCCAGAGGGCTGGGACTGGTGGCATCCCCCGGGGCAGAGCTCAGGAGCTCTGGGCTCTGGGCTCTCTGCCACGGTTGAGGAGGTCTGTAAGTTCCCCGATGTACTTGATAGTGTACTTGAGCGTCTGGATCTTGGTGAGCGGCTGGCCTCTTTGGCTGTAGACAGGTGGCAGGTAATTCCGGAGGGTGTGCAGGGCATCTGCCAAGGTCCTCATCCTGAGCTTCTCCCTCTCGCTGGCCTTCCGCCTCCGCTGGACAGACATCCTGACTTTGGTGCCCTTCTGGGCTTTGGGGCCACCAGCACCCTGTAGATAGGCATGGGGGAAGGCTAACATGTTGTAGTCCACCTCTACCAGGCCACCAGCCCCTTGGACGCTGCAGTCATCACTGCCCCTACTGCTGGCCCCATCATGCTCAGGGGGCAGCCCAGCCACAGCTGGACAGGGAGAAGAAGAGTAGGACTCCAGTGACGGCGCCGGAGAAAGGCTCTGAGCAGGGGAGGGCTGGTTTAGCTCAAAGGGCCCTGCCCTGTCTTTCCAGTCCCAGGAGGACAGCAGGCCAGGGCTGTTGGAGGAGCCCAAGTTACCCTCGAGGCTCAGGAAGGTCTCACGTAGGTTGTCCATGCCCTGGAGGCAGCTGCAGAGGGAATGACTCCCTGGTAAGTCAGAAAAAAGGTCTGCCTCCCGACCAGGCAAGAGCTGTCTTTTATGATGGTGGGGGAGACGTGCTGAGGTGGGAAGAGGGCTGGGTAAAAAGAGTTCAAAGGAAAAACCAAGGACCAAGATGGAAAATGAACTCTTCAGGTGTCACTTTCTCCTCATTGATAATTAGCATCTTCCAGCTAAAATGTCTTTAAACAGAGAGGCCTCCAAGAGAAGAAAAAAGGAATTATCTTGTTGTAACTAAACCAATTAAGGCTGCATAACTAGACTTAGCATGGTCCTGTGGAACTCATTAATGAGGGAGCCAAAGAAAACAAACCTGAGGCATCTGCAGGAAGGAGGGAGCAGCTGGGGGCTGGTATAGAGGAGCAAAGTGACCTGAGAGGGCCTCCATCACCTTGCGTCAAGGTCTGCTAGGCATTTCAGAGCAGACAGGGTGCACTGATGGAGAAGCAGGTTGGTGCTAGGGGCAGGGCAACCCCTCTGAGTTGGGGTTCTCTGATATATGCATCCAATATAACGCAGATAATGGTAGTCATTTCCTGGGGCTGTTGGCAGGATCATACAAGAATGCTACAGATATGTTTCCTTCTTTCCTTTCATTTTAGCAGATTTCTGTGGGTTTTTAGAGTATAGATGCACCCCCAACATGCCTACACTCAGAGTGATGAAGGCCAGCAACTCCAGCAAGCCCACGGCCTTAATGAGCAGGAAATGTCCTTCAAGAAACATAAAGCCCTTGCTATAACTGAGCAGATTTGGATTCCTCATAGCAAACAGACATCCGGAAACAGAAAACTCCTTTAAGCTGGGAGTTTGCAAAATACCTGGCAGTTGGCCTTCTGAAGGTCTTTTTAAAATCCAGCTGTACCTCATTTTTTTGAAATGAGTCACACCTTGTTTTTGAAATGTATAGAGGAAGTGTGAAATTAACTAGGGAGCCTATTTTCCCCACCACAGCTCCAAATGCCACTGAATGTGTTAGGTGGGGCAGTTGTGCTAGTTTGTTTCACTTCCTAGATGCTCTGATAGGAAGACCCTGTATTTTAGAAAAGGGATCTCAGGTTCCCCATTTGTCCCGTAACATAATTTATTCTCCATGTAACTAATTCTACAAATCAGTATTAACATCAGAGTCACACTGAGTTACATTTTAAGATAATATTAACATGTCTTTTAACGTGGTTCTTTGAGTCCTTTCCCCATTGTTGAAATGTCAGAGGCCTAATTAGTACATTTTTGGTATTTTTTTAATTAACAAGGTTCAGGGAAGAAAAATCCCAAGCAGGTAATTTGTGGAATGCTCTTAGTTTTGCCATTGACTCAAGAACCCTAAGCCAGATCTGAAAGAATAATAATAACAATACGTTATAATAATGTAATAAATCATTTACGCTTCTTTTTCTTCTCCCTGCTCTTTTCCTTCAGCTTTTGTTGAGAAGTCTAAAATCTGCTAATGTTGTGCAAGGAACTTCATGTATCATAACTTACCTTCATTTTAAAAAAATAACATTTTACAGATGAAAATACTGAAGCTGTCGGAGGTCAAGAGCATCAGTAAAGATTTTCCTGGTGGGAAGTGATAGGGCCAAGATCCTTTGTAAGACTCCCAAATCCAGTTTTTCTTTAAAATCTGTTTTCTCTTTTTGTGGGATGTGGTGACCTGAATGTGACTCAAAAGAGAGGAGACTCCCAGTGGACACAAGAGGGCCATGGTGGCTGGTGCACTTGTAAGCTCTCAGTCCTTACATTCGAAACGTCACAGTTCCTTATGAAACACGACTTTTGCCCTCAGACTCCATAATTTCTCCCCTTCCTACAGCTTCTTTCTAAAACTGCTAATTTGGTCAATCTCTATTTTTAGAATTTTCATTTCCTAAGTGACACAGCATCTGTCAAATCTTTGGTGTACTTAGCATAGACACTTAATAAATGTAGATCTCATTATTGTTGTTACTGTCTGCCCGCAGTCTGACCCACAGTATCAGAATGACATATGGAGCTATGACACCTCTATACCTGACCCCAGTCTCCCAGTAGCGTTGGCTCCCAAGAAAACTTATTCTTAGAACAAGGAAATTGCCTGGTTTTCATCTTCTCAAATTCTATACCCTCTCTTGATGGTGCCTGTGGTGGCTCAAAGGAGTAGAGCGCCGGCCCCATATGCCAGAGGTGGCGGGTTCAAACCCAGCCCCGGTGCAAAATAAGAATAATAATAATAATAATAATAATAACTCTACACCTTCTCTCTGGTAAGAAATAAAGCAGAACCAGACTTGCATTTCTCCTGCTCATCTCCAAGAGACATTGTCTGCTCCATCTCAGTAACGTAACAGTAAAGGACAACCATAGGCATTTGAGGGCCTATTGGGCACACACTGGCTGGTGGTTTTCTATCTATAGGGAGAGCAAAGCAGCAGAACACTGGGCAAGGCTGGACGGGAGCTGGTAGAAGTTAGCAGAGAGTGTAGTGTGGGGGGAAGATGAGCCAGAGCGTATCCCTTTTAAAGAAGTGACTCATCCCTCTGGGCCTTAGTATTTAATTTGTAAGAGGGGACAATAACAGTTGCCCTGTCTTCTTTATGAAGAGCATCTGTCAAATGAGGACAATGGACCATGAGATCATTGAACTCCCCAACTCCAAAGTGCCATGGAACACATGACTGCAGTGTGAATATGCCACACCAGCACCAGGGCCTCTGGGTCCACCGAGTACATTGTCGAGATGGTCAGTGACTTACCCTGTGTTGTGTCATATCCAAAGGCCGCGGCAGAGATGGAACTAGAAAAGTCAAAGGTGCCTGACCCCCAGATCTGTCCTCTGCCTTCCTTTGAAACTAATGTGGATGAAGTGCTAAACCTGAACATCAGAAAGACTACGTAGTGCCCACATTATGGAATTATTGGGATAAATATTTTAATTTAAATGTCATTCATTCGACAAACATTTACAAGCTATTGTGACTATCATTGTAACAGATTGAAAAGAATCCCCCCATCCTGAGGCATAGTCAGACGAGACCTTGAAATGATTCCCAGTCCTATTTTCCAAAGAGTGCTATAGAGGAACAGTTTGTCTTGGCTCTCAAACCCCCAAGCCTTCCTCATTACGGACCTTTATACTGTGACTATGCCGATTAAGGAAGACCCAGGATTTGTCACATATATTAATGAGTGGTCTGCGTCTAATTTTCAGAATGATGAGCTTCTGAAGGAATGCCAGTCATGTCCCAGTTACGGTCCAGACAACCAGGCAGTTCACACTGGCTGAAGGGGATTGTAAACTCTAGACCTAATTGCTTCCTTCAGGCAGAGCCACATCCAGGAAATAGGCAGACAGTGCTCAAATGATAGATAGGAAACAGAAGGCAACAGGCTGAGGGAATTCCTAAACCTGCAGCCACAAGTTGTTCTGGGCTACTGCCAGCCCATACAACTCCTCTGTGCAACTTAGAAAACTGCCAAGGTCGGGTTATTTGGCCGTGCTTGCGTCCCCAGCCAGGCACCTTTGTGCAGTGGGCAACCTCCACAAATGGAGGCCTGGGGCTTCTACACTGTGCCTCCTCTGTGATATAAGTGTTTGTTGTACTTCAGTGACCGTTCAAATATCAGTTGACAGATAGAAGGTAGACGGGTGGTGGAAGAGTGGAGAGGTAGGAGCCAAACTACACCTGGGTCAGATTTTACATTTGCTGCTACATTATTGTGACCTTGGACACATGTGCAATTGAAATACTGAAAATAAGTGCTTCATAGAGTATACACTTTTACCAGGTCTATATGTTATAAGTTTTAAATACGGTAAACAAATGTTGTTGTAGTTATTAATCTTATGCTTAGGAAGCTCTTGGCCCCTTGTGTCAAGAGGAGGCAGAGCCACAAAACAAATAGTCACAAATACATCATTTCCATTTTCCCTTGGCCTCGAGTCACTTCTGCTTAGAAATCAAAATTCCTCCCTTCAAAAGAATCCTTTCTTTTTTACTGGAACCAGAACAGTACCCAGGGTGGGTGCAGGGAGCTGCCAGTCTCTGATGCAGACAAGAAAGGGATAGATTGTCGATAGATAATTTTAAAAACAGTTTGATAAAGCTAGCTAAAAGTTGGTCTTGTTTTACTACTAATATTAACATATAGTGCCAATTCTAAATAATGAGAGAGATAAAATGACTACTTCTCATTGGGGCCAACCACACCTACCACTACCCCCATGCTTGGTATTGCACTGCCAAAGAGAACTTAAAATTGACCTGGAAGTTTGAGACTGTCCCTCAAGCCACACAAATCCTGGTGCCAATCCTGACTCTACTTTACTATGGAACATGGAGTGGGTGATATAACCTTTAGACCTCAGTTTCCTCATGTAAAAATTAAGATTTCTATATACTGTGTTGCTACAATGTGATAAAAAAAATTTAAAAATTGGTACTTGACTTTTGGAAGTGTAAAGGGCTAACAGGGATATGTTTTGATATTACTGAGATTAACAAAAATAAATACTTTCGCCAATGCAATCATCAACTTCAGAACTGGTCGCGTTGCCATGTTATATGATACTTGGCAAATCAGCATGGAGGATGGTTTATGCTCTTTCAAAAGGTTGCCTCATGAGAAAAAACACCATCCCCAGACCTGTTGTACATGAAGCAGTTTGCGTGGGCCATTTGCGCAAGGCAGAGGGAAGACTCCAGTGAATTTCAACTCAAATGATGCTCCAGAAAAGCCTTAAATAGATAAGAATTTGATCAGCAAAGAAAAAAAGTCTAATCCTGGAGTCTAATTAAACTTAAAGTTACTTTTTATTGAATTCCTGCCATGTGCTGAGGATTAAATTTGTCTCTTTTAGATTCATTATTTCATACCAATTTTCACAGCAACTCTATAAAGTAAAGGTTCTAATCCATCCTCTTAAGATGAGAAAACTTGTGTTCAGAAAGGAACCTAGCAAAGGCAGCAAGAGGAGGTAAAAAGCTAGATGCAGGGGTGGCGCCTGTGGCTCAAAGGGGTAGGGCGCCAGTCCCATATGCCGGAGGTGGCAGGTTCAAGCCCAGCCCCGGCCAAAACACACACACACACACACACACACACACACACACACACACACACACAAAGCCTTTGCACCTTAACTCTTTATGAATCCCAAATCCCCATTATACGTCTTAATTATAATTTCAAATTCTACTCTACTACACTGCCTCTCCAGAAAAACAGTCAAACATGGCATGTCATCACTGGGAATAGCTCCAAGATGCAAGTCTTGGTTCAAATCTCACCTCCTCCTAAGCTTTCCCTGCCTACCTTGGGCCTCAGGAGGTGAAGCTAAAGAGGAGAGCCTTGTCTGCCATAATAAGGTGCTTGGACTTTATCTTGAAAATGAAAAGGAGCTCCTGACAGAATTTAGCAGAGGTGGGATTTGGTCAGCGGTTCTCTGGAGCCTCACTCTGGTTGCTGGTGGAGAAGGTGTTTGAGTGGTGCATTGGTCAAGGTTCTCCAGGAAGCAGAACCAAAAGCACAAATATAGGTATAGAATCGGAGAAGTCCCATGCTCTGCTGTCTGCAAGCTCCAGACAGCTTAAAATAGGGACAGAAATAAGATTTTGTTAGATTTAAATGGAGGAAACTATATAAAGCACTTAGCATTAGAGAAATGTATTATTATCATCATCACTCTGATAACTGTGGGTAGTCACAGTTGATGAAGTCACTCCAAGGCTCAGTCACCTTGGCACATAAAATTAATCATCACAAGTGGAGCATCACTAGAGGCAGAGGGTGCTCCAGTATTATTGTATGTGCTTAACACAGAAGAACTCATGTTAGTCCTAATAACCCTAAAAGGTAGGAGCTACTACTATCACCAATCCAGTTCCAGTAATCAGTATTTGAGTGAAGTAACTTGCCCAAGACCCCATCACCCACAATCAGCAGCCCCAGGCTTAGAGTCTGGGCAGGCTTGCTGGAGTCTATGCCTTCACCCACCAGCTCTGCTGCTACCTGAGGACAGTTGGGAGCATCAAAATGACAGAGCTCAGCTGCTAGAACTCAGGCTTGAACTGAAAGCCAGTGAGTACTGGAAGATGATCGGTTGGTCCTGTCCCATCAAGTAGCCAGCATGCACATAGGACCTGAGATTAGTCAGTGCACTCAGCACAGTAGGGGTTAAAAAAACATCTAATCGTTCTGGACTTTCTGTCCTCATGCCTAAATTAGATGGTTGATTGAACAAAACAGGTACCCACATAACTACTTTCTGCACCATCTAATGGACAGGCCTAAGTGTTATAGTCCTAAGAGAGTGCTCTGTGTGTGTGTGTGTGTGTGTGTGTGTGTGTGTGTGTGTGTGTGATCATGTTACACAGCCTGCAGAGGCACCCCCTTCCTTGGCTATACCCACAGTTATCAGAGTGATGATGATAATAATACATTTCTCTAATGCTAAGTGCTTTATATAGTTTCCTCCATTTAAATCTAACAAAATCTTATTTCTGTCCCTATTTTAAGTAAGAAAAAACAGAGGCTGGACGTGGTGGCTCATGCCTGTAATTCTAGCATTCTGAGAAGCCAAAGCAGGTGGATCACTTGAGCTCAGGAGTTTGAGACCAGCCTGATCAAGACCAAGACCTTGTCTCTACAAAAATAGAAAAACTAACTAGGCATTTTGGCTGGCGCCTATAATCCCAGCTACTCAGGAAGCTGAGACAGAGGATCATTTGAACCCAAGAGTTTGAGGTTGCTGTGACCTATGACACCATGGCACTCTACCCAGGACACAGAGTAAGACTCTGTCTCAAGGAAAAAAAAAAAAAAAAAGAAAGAAAGAAAGAAAGAAAGAGAAAGAAAAAGAAAAGAGCCCAAAGCTTAGAGAAATTGAAAAAGTTGCCCCAGTGAACAGATAAATCAGCAGAGGAGCAGTTTAGACCCAGGCAGGCTGGCTCCAGGAACACCAGACTCCAAGGAGTGATGTTACGTCCCTGAGAGAGGAGCTAGGTGGGCAGGGGTTTGGGCTGTTGTAGGCTGTAGGGTTTGCAGCTGTTTTACACCCGTGGCTTTGCGGTTCCCATCCAGGAGGCATCTGCTTCTCTCTGCCGCCTCAGGTACTCTCCTTGGCCATAGGCCACACAACCATGATTAGGAAGCAGCAGGCAATGGTGATATTTAGGCGTATTTTCCCATTATTGAAAATTCTAGTTAGGACCTTTTATTCTGTTATAAATAAAACACCTTTATATATTAATGTTGATAATTGTAGTAATAACATTTCCCCTTTTTTGAGTCCTTGCAGCACTTACTCTGTGCAAGGAGCCAAACATGAGGGTCTTGCATGCCTTCTCTCACGTAATCCTCAATACAGTCCAGTTGGGAAGGCAATATCATCATCTCACAAGGGAGGAAGCAAAGCTCGGATGCTAAGGGCCTTTCCCAAAGTACACCACTTCACTCAAAGCTACAGACTTGGCTGGGCGCAGTGGCTCACACCTATAATCCTAGTACTCTGGGAGGCTGAGGTGAGTGGGTAGTTTGAGCCTGGGAGTTTGAGACCAGCCTGAGCAAGAGTGAGCCTCTGGCTCTAAAAAAAAAAAAAAAAAAAATAGCCAGGCTCGGTGCCTGTAGCTCAGCGGCTAGGGCACTGGCCACATACCCCCAGGACTGGCAGGTTCAAATCCAGCCCAGGCCTGCCAAACAATGGCAACTACAACAAAAAAATAGTTGGGCATTGTAGCAGGTGCCTGTAATCCCAGCTACTTGGGAGGCTGAGATAAGAGAATTGCTTAAGCCCAAGCGTTTGAGGTTGCTGTGAGCTGTGATGCCACAGCACTCTACCAAGGGCAACATAGTGAAACTCTGTCTCAAAAAAAAAAATTGCCAGGCATTATGGTGGGCACCTTTAGTCCTAGCTACTTGGGAGGCTGAGGCAAGAGGATTGCTTGACCCAAAGAGTTTGAGGTTGCTGTGAGCTGTGACACCATGGACTCAGGGCCACAAAGTCAGACTCTGTCTCAAAAAAAAAAAAAAAAACCAAAAAACCACCATGGACTTACCCAATGGCTCTGCAGTTGACACACCCAGAGCCAGCTGTCGTAGTGCCACCAGTTCCTGTCCTCCTTGCTTGTCACTAAGACACTCAGCCCCCTGAGACTGTGCACCCTGGTTTCAGTAGCTATTTCTGGCCTCTGAGGTTCTGCCCACCCTTAGCTCTACACGCTCCGTGGACCTTTGTATGCTCTACAGTTCCTCTTTCTGGCCATAGCCCCACAGGAACTTAAGTCAAATCAGCCCTTGTCCCTCCTTCCAGCCACAAGACAGAGCCTTTGTTTGAATAGCTGGGACTCAGAAACCTGGAAACCTCACCCCATCACACAGTCTGGGCACCGAACTAATAGTCAACAAAAAATAGATAATCTTACAGTCCAAAGGGAATATAATGGTATGTGTACGTGTGTGTGAGAAGAAGGTACCTAGGGCAATGTGAGATTTTCCTATGCTCCTGAATAAGTAAAGAGAAAAGAGGAAAAGTGGTGCTCTCCTGCCTGGATCACTGGCCTAACGCTGCTGTGTTATCAAGCCTGTGAGAGTTTGCGGCTCCTAGGAGCGGGACTTGCATGTGACTGCCAACATGCCCACTGCACACAAAGGAATAAGAAAAGTAGCTGGCTCTTCTGGTTTGACTTTATGTCTCATTGTAAAGCCAAAGAGGAATATTTTGTTTTTGACTCTCTTAAAAATACATTGTAGAGCATCACGCATTGTGTGGAAAGATGATTTGCACAGGCCAAGTATTTGGCCTGTGGACAGGGCAAAGTAACAGAAAAAAATAGGAATGAAGTAATTAGACTCACTTCACAAGAGAGCCAAGTGTCAGACGTGCTACGTGCTATACGGCAGACATCCTTTGGAAGAGAAAGATAAAACTCGAGTGGACTTCTCCAGCCATGCCTGACGATTCCCTGACCAGAAGTTATTTATCCCCATCCCTTCTCTAGCTACCTTGTGAAGGCATAAGGAAGAACAGCATCTTTTCTCCCAAACACTAAGGAACCTTCCTTTCTCCTCAAGCCCTTCGACAATCTGAGCTCAAGATCATATCCACGTCTCAACAGCTCACTCCACAGTCAAATGCTGTGTGAATTTTCTTTGCTGAATGAATGAAGACAGAGCCAAAGCAGTGAAATATTCTCCAAAAATAATTCATTCCATGATATCCAGGTCCCTGTGGGGTCTCTGGTACCTGAACATAAGTCTCTTTCTCTTCTGAAAATATCAGTCTGGTAAGCTCTCACTAAATGGGCACAAAGTAAGGGTGTATGGCACACCTGCAGGTGAGGGGCTCAACTACAAACTGAACTATTCCTAACAAATGTAAGCCGTGTAACCCAATCATTCATACCCTCATATTAATAATAAATAAAGTAACAATAAATATGTGAATTTGAAAGAAAGAAAAATAAAACAAAACTAGTCACTATGTCCATGCAAAATGGGCAGTTACATGGCCGACAGGAGGGTGGCAGACAGGGGAAGGCCGTGTGTGGGGTGGGGAATCTTTAGAGCAGAGCAGAGGGCAATAAAGAGAGGAAGTAGAAGCTAATTCTCTCTTGGGAGCATCGGGGCAGGATGTTTTGGTTATTCTTATTGCACGGGCATATGAGCAGCTCATTGTGTTTTAAATATCTCAGAATGTCAACATTTAACTCCAAATAGCCAAGCTTTTCACTCCAGACTGGGGAGGGGTCACAGCCTGGAGTGCTTCTCCACTGGTTCTTCAGCAACTGGCCAGCAAGATTTAAAAAAAATCTCATGTGTCACATTTACACCTAATCCCCCTTTTAAGTTGGATTCTTTATTACCATTGGTATTTGGGGTGGCATTTTAATACCCATGTCAAAAAGTTAAAAGCAATTTGCACAGAGGTTGTTCTCCAAGGACTCCCCCCCGCCTCTGCCCTCGTTTTTTTTACTGGCCTAGAGAGCAGAAAAGTGCACCATTAATGTCTTCATTCTTTTCCAACAATGTCAAAACTCCGGTTATTAAAATGAATACGAAAAATGTTTTTTAGTAAGATGTCTGCATAATGAGCCTGCTTATATTCACAAACTTTGGCCTCTGTTTCTAACCATTTTTATTTCTGATCTTCATATTTGCAAGGTAACTGATGCCTAAAAAACAGATACAAGGCAAAGAACAAATTTGGAAAAATATTTCTCAGTATTGTGATATGGGGTGGTCCAGCATGATCATCAAAATGTGATGGCTGTGAAAAACTCATACAGATAAGAAAAACACAAGCTTGCCACTGGGAAAATGCACAAGGGCATAAATAAACAGCCCACAAAAGGAGAAATACAAGTGGCTAATAAACATAGAGGAAAAGTTCACCTCTCTAGTAATCAAAGACATGTAAATGGAAACAACAAGGCAAGGCCATTTTTCACCTCCCAAATTGGCAAAGTTGGCAAGAGGGTGAGGAAGTAATCCTTCCCACACGTTGTTTCTGGGAGAGTCATCTGGTTCAATTTTTTAAATATTTTAAAGTCTCTAAAATGCATTTTAGATTTAAAAGTACCTTTGATGCAAAGACTTTATTCTATAAAACTAAATAAAGTTACAGTCAAATATCGATGAATAGGAATATTTACTACAGTATTATAATAGTAAAAAAAAACAGAAATAAGCTGAATATCTAATAAATAAGTGGTTACATAAATTATGTCCTCTTCATATGATATAATATTATACAGTTAATAAAAGAATAATATTTACGAATAATAATATAGGAAATATAGTCTAGTATTAGAGTTTTAAAGCAGGATATATAAAAGTAATACTTTGATCAAATTAAATTTTTTTTTCTCATGGAAAAGTCTCGGGTGATAAGAGTGGCTATTTGTGGCAGTAGGCATTGACGTTAATCTTCTCTTCATTCAGCCTGCTTTCTTCTTGAGAGGTGGTCTGGTGTCATGGTTAGAGCACCGAAGACTCTGGGGCCAGATCTCTTAGACTCAAACCTTGACACCTCCACTTACCAAACTATGTGATTACAAGTAGGTAACTTCATGTGTCTGTGTCTCAGTTTCTCTATTGGTAATATGGGGATAATGACAGTATCTACTTTACAGAATTGTTGTGCACTCAAGCTGAATCAAAGACTCTGGATAGTATACTAACTCAAAAATAAAAAAAGAAAAGATGGAAAGGAAAGAAAGAATGGGGGAAGGAAGGAAGGGGATTAATGGGAAAGAATTCCTACAAAGAGAAATAGGAAATTGGCAGGCAGGATACCAAAAAGGGTTTGAGTCCTTGCTGGAGTTCTGATTTCATTTGCATGGAGTAGAAAGAACCAGAAAGCAACTCAGGGGAGAGCAACAGGAAAGGTAGAAGAGAGGCAAAGTTGTTCTATGAAGAAAAGGTTCCAGTCTTTTTTGTCCCAGAAATGTAGCTACTGAGCTTTTGCGTTGACTATTCCCAGCCAGAAGTAAAAAGCCCATGGATGAGCCTCCCCCTGCAGGGAATCATCTAATTTACATTCACACTATTCCCACACTTCCCTGATAGCAAGAATCTCCTGGAGAGAAGAGAAGGCTATTTTCAAAAAGAGAATTCCCAGGCCCCTCTCCTGGAGATTCTGATTTGGTGAGTCTGGGCTGAAGCCCAGTAGTCTCTTTTTTTAATAAGCAGGGAATTAGGGAACTAATCGCTTGGACAGATTGAAGACTTCTCAGGGTGCCAGAGCAACTGAGCCTGATGCCAGGATGCCAAGAGCACACCTGTGCAGGCCCCTCTCAGCTGCTGAACAGAGATAAAAGTACAGGGGGCAGGCAGACCTTTAAAACTGCTTGATTTTTTCATGCTACTAAAACCTCTCGATAATTTTCCTGCCTGTCATTAAAGACCATTCGTGGTCTGGCCCATCCTGACTCTTTCAAATTTTTGTACCCCTGGTCCCAGGTCCATTTTCTGTCCGACTCCAGAATGGCTCTGTGTCTCTGCTGTCCGTAGGCCACGTTTGCTGTTGTTAGCCTTTGCCTGAGCTGTGTGGCCCTCACCTGACTGTCCCTTCTCTCTTGACCACCTCTCAGACTTTGAGTCCTTTTAAGCCAAGGCCAACTGCCTCCCCCAGAAACGCCCTCTGCCTCTTCCAATCCTGTGACCATTCATTTGTGCAGCCCAATTCATAAGTTACTATACTGTCTTACGGTTTTTAGTCATTTTTTTAACTTGTTAAATTTAGAAACAAGGATCTTAATAATTACTAATACAGAAATATTTCCTTATAGTTTGCATGAGATTTTCACATCTATTAAATCTTTGGAGCATCACAACCATCTCATGAGGTTGTTAATATTATTATCTCCATTGGAGAGTTAAGATAAGCAAAGTTCCAAGAGGAATTTTGTGTTTGTCTCTGGTCAAACCACCAGTAAGTGGCAGAATTAAAAGATTGTACCACTGATAAGAGGAATAGGGGATTTCCCTACATAGAAACCTGAAACACGGAGGTTTAACTCTTTTTGTTGTCCAGACCCTAGAGAGGATCAAGACAGCAGAATTTAGGTAACAGCTGCACTGTGGGGCCAAGAGGACAGTCCACACACTCAAATAAAGGGTAGGCTCATTACTGCAGCTGTTGCTGGCTTTAGGGAGCTGGACAGCTGTTGCCAGGAGATGGATTGAAACAGAACAGAGGAAATGGAATCCGTGAGAATGACTGGGCCTTTATGTGTGTGCTGGATGTTCTCTCTCTCTTCTCATAGCGCGAAATGTTCTAAAGATATAATCTCATTATCCCTTATAGGGAGACCAGGTTTGGCAAGTACAAGTGAGAAAGCCAAGCACAGAAAAGGTAAGTGCTTTAAACTAGCTTTTCCAGAGCATTCTTAAAAAAAGAAAGGAGAATCTTTGGGGGCCACACCACCTTTTCAGTTACTTGTGATGGAAATTGTGGCAGGCACTGCAGTAGAGGGCACTTTGCAGAAGGGGCGCACCCCAGCAGTGTCTGTGCTAAGGAGCAGACATGGAATCAGAGGAAATTTCTCCCTTCACCTCCCTCTCTCAGCCTCCATCCTTTTCCCACAATGGCAACATCTTGGAGCTCTTAGCATTATCTCTGACACCACAGGGACTGGCCTGTGTTCTCTTTTGATCTTGTTACCCATCTCACTGGTTGCTAAATCTTCCCACTCCTTCTCTACCTTTGCCTTTTCTCCAAGCTGGGCTTTACTTTCTTGCTCTCCTCGGAAGACAGGCTGCTCATTCTGTGCCTTGGCTGGTGTAGGTCTCCTGCCCAGGGTTAGTGGGCCCAGCCCACTGTGCTCTGATCTACTGTGACTCCCAGTCAACCTGGAATGGCCCCCGTTGTGCTTATCATTGGGGCTGCAAAGCCTGACACAGGAGCCTCCTCCTTTGGACAGTCCCCTCAACTAGACTAGAAGCTAGGACTAGGTGGAGGCTTGTCTTTCTGCCAGTCATCCTCGGCTCCCATCACCCACTCTGTGCATGGTGTGTATTTAGCAGTCACTCGCTTGAGAATATTTCTTTCTCTATTCTTTTAAACTCACTTTTCTGCTTTAAATTATCCTGCTTTATGTTAGGTATCATTTTCAAGTAGTTATGAACTTTTATGGGACAGTCCCATGAATTTTGATTGGCTTATCTCACAGTTTACTCAACACACAGCACTAGGAAGTATGTGCTACCTCGGTTTCACAGCTGAGAAACCTGAAGATTAATGAGGTAAAGTAACTTGCTCTAGCTTACATCCTAATGGTCCAAGGCCTTAACTATTTGTTACAGTGATTTGAACAAACAATCAAAAATCCCTTTTTGGAAGTATGCAAGTTAAGAATTGTAGTATTGATGGATAGAGGGAGGGTAATTGATGGGACCACACCTATGGTGCATTTTACAAGGGTACATGTGAAACTTACTAAATGTAGAATATACATTGTCATAACATAATAACTAAGAAAATTCCAGGAAGGCTATGTTAACCAGTGTGATGAAAATATGTCAAATTGTATATAAAACCAGTGTATGATGCCCCATGATTGCATAAATGTACACAGCTATGATTTAATAAAAAAAGAAAAAGAAAAAGAAAAAAAAAAGGAATTGTAGTATTGATATAATGGATGTTTCAAATAAAATAGTGGGCTGGAATTTGGAAAACAAGAATTTTCCTTTCTAACGGCAAAGCTTTTGTCACCATATCCTGGGTCCACATGTGGGAACAATACAACCTACCCTGAGGTCTGGCCCTCCTTAAGTTCTTAGGTGAAAAATATTACACTGCTGAGGGCAACCAGCTTGGGGAGTTCTCAACTCCTGTCCTTGCATCTTTGTACATTGATTGTTTGGCCTCAGAGGACATAGGGAATGGGGATAAAAGTCCCATTTGTTCAGGAGATGTCTGATTCCTGGAAAGCTGTTTGAGGGGCATCATATATTGTGGGCATCATCTTGGAGGCAATTCTACATTGGCAAAAGTGATACCTCATTTCTTAATTGAACCTATTATAGTTGAATTATGAGGTAAGCCAAAGAATGGTCCTAGGAAGCCGGTGGCCAGGGTATGAACTGGCTCAACCTGTTTTCAGAGGAAATCTTAGTTGAAAATACATTTTGGCTGCAGATGATTTTTTAGGTTTTGAAGTGATCACATTATACCTCAATCAATTTTGCTGGCAGTCAGTATTCTTCAGGCGGCTCCAAGAGTCTGACTATGTGCTGTCTTTGTCAGCAGTATTGATCACATAGTGCAGGATGGGGAAGGTAATAGACACCTGCCTCCTTGGTTTGACTGCCTTTTTCTGCTCCCTATAGTGGGTCTGTGCCCCCAGGTTCTTCCCACCCTGACTCCTCTCAAATGAAAGCTGTTCTGGATTGCTTCTACCTTCTACAGGTATGTCTGTTACCTGCTCCTACCTCTGCAGATACTGTACTTTAAAACAGCCAACCAAAAACAAACAAACAAACAAAAAACCACAAAGGATATTGTCTGGGAAGAATGGGCATTTTTGGCTCAACCAGATATTTTCTACCAACTTATTCTGTCCAGGGGACTGTGCTTAGTCTGAGGCCTCAAAAGCAAGTACTGTACGCCTCGACATGGGATTCACTGTCCACATTGGGCTCTTGAGCATTTGAAATGCAGCCACCCATAGGTGAGATGTTCTGCGAATATAAAATATACACCAGATTTCAATAACTTAGTATGAATAAAAATTGTAAATACCTCAAAATGATTTCTATACTAATTACATGCTAAATGAAGACATTTGAAATATATTGAGTTAAATATATTATTAATATTAATGAATACATGTTTTTTTTTTATTTAATTTTTTGAGACAGAGTCTTCACTCTGTTGCCCAAGGTAGAGTATCATGGCATCATCTAGCTCATAGCAACCTCAAACTCTTGGGCTCAAGAGATCCTCTTGCCTCAGTTTCCCGAGTAGCTGGGACTAAGGTGCCCACCATGATGCCTGGCTAGTTTTTCTATTTTTATTAGATACAGGGTCTTGCTCTTGCTCAGGCTAGTCTTGAACTACTGAGTTCAGCAATCTTCCCACCTCAGCCTTCCCAGAGTGCTAGGATTACAGGCGTGAGCCACCATCCCCAGCCTCTTTGTTTATTTTTTTTTTTTTAATGTGGCTAATAGAGAAGTAAAGATCATATGTGTGGCTGGCATTATATTTCTCTTGGACAATGATGGTGGGATAAATGTCTTATGAAGAGAGGGTGGATGCTCTAAAGTAAAGACATTGAAAACTGTGCTGTGAAAGGAGAGAGAAGGGAGACATAAATCGTAATTAGGGGACCCAGGAAAACTGTCTGGAAAAAATGGCACCAGAACTGGGTCTTGAAATAGGATCATAAGGCCTGGAGGTATCCAGATCTAGAAGGGTGATTTTGACTTCAGCCAGCTGGAAAATTGGAACAGCTAGAGTCCTCCTGGGTTTCTAAATCCCACTGCATATCAGGATTACCCAGTATAGATTCCTGGGTTTGCTTCAAACCTCATATACTAGGATTCATGGGTATGAGCCCAGACATCCCTGTCTGGAATTCTTAAGCTCAGTTCAGGCAAGTATTTGGGAACACTGGGTAAAAACCGTTATCTGTGAGCCTTGAGATGCCAATCTCAGTCTCCATAATCCACAACCCAAGGTCACTGTGGTACTTTCTGTTCTGGTATTTCATTTGGAGAGAAGCAGAAACAGGTCATGTTGTGGGCTGCTGGGTGTGTCTGTCCATTTCCCCTGTAGGAACAGAACAATGACTTTATAGGCTTGTACTTTCCTCAGCTGCCACTTAAATTAGTTGTTAAGTTGCTCTTCCTGAGTTCACAGTAATAGGCTTGTGTCAGCACTGCAATTCCACCAAAACAAAACAAAACAAAACAAAGAAAACCTCTCCTAGGGCTAATGTTTGATCACTCTGGACAGTGACCAAAAGCTCTTTATACTTTCAAAAGATCTTTATGAACACACTAGATTAAAAGGAAGAAGTTAGCACGAAAGAGAGAGGGAGAGAAGGGATAGAGACATTTGTTAGTCTAACTGTGTTTGGTGAATGGATCGGTACAAAAAATCACTATTATTTTTGTCTCTCCTTTTCTCCTCTAGCCCCCCACATCTCACTCTGATTGATATAAGAGTTTCTCTAAGTGTGGTCTAAATATCACTGGAGTCAGAATCTATTGGGGTGAGGCCCAACCATTTCTTTTTATAACAGACTCTCTAGATGAGTTCTAGGAAGGCTAAAATTGAGAGCTATTGGTCTGGAGGTTTATAATCCCAGGTTTACTTACCTGTCATTTGATCCAGTACATGCCATCCCATTCCATCCCAAGGTATTTCCTTTTTCAATGCTAGTCAGCCTCACTGTCCTATCTTCTCTTGTTTCTACCTTAAGTGCAGCCCTGGACCTTACGTTGAGTGGTACACAGTGGTAGTGTGCCTCGGTGCTGTTCTCTATGGGATAAAATAGCAGCTAGCTCCTTCACAGGGTACCGTCAGGCCAACTTTGCTCTCAAAACCTTGGTATTTCCAGATTGGTTAATTCATTCAACAGGTGACATACATTCCCTAAGAACTGTTATCTATGATTTATCAGAAATGGTCCGACATACTGGAGGCACACAGGGAACCAGACAAAGTCCCTCTTTGGGGAGCTCACTGTCTAGAACAGAAGTCTTTATTGTGAGAGAGATCAGGAATTGGCTTGAGGCATACATCAAAAATGGTATACATGCCCACATATATGGTACTGGTAAGGAGATCTATAAATATCATGAGATTTTAAAGGTTGTTCATGACTACAGAAAAGCTACAAGCTATTGGATGGATTGATGACAATGAAGAATGCTTACAAATAAGAAAAAAGTTCCCATTTTTTCAGGTAGCAAAGTGATGCCAAGTAGGGATCTTTATTACCACTGTCATTAGCAGACCAACTATAAGCTGCAGAATGGGTAATATCACAGTGCAGAAAAGTTTCCTTAGGTGAGAGGTCAAAGGTGTTCCTTGAGGCACAACTTAAATGCTACTTGATAGCAGCCTATTCTCATGATAATTATGTGTGGTTATGTCTCATTTCTAAGGAGAAAGAGGTTGGTATGAACAGATGGTCAAGAAAAATATCTTAAGAGAAATGGGTTGTGAGTTGTACCTTAAAGGGCAGATGGGACCCAGACAGGGCTTGAGACCAGGACAAGGATTAGGTGAGATCTAAAGCCATTGGACCAGTATCGCCTTCTATCCTTCTTGTTCCAAATGCTAAACCCACAGCTGTATAGTTGAAAGGGAATCCCTGAGCAAAAAAGCTTTTTGAGGAGAGCCCAATCCATGTCAAAATCTACCCTGAGTGCAGAGGATGGGGGATTTCTGCTTCTGTGATTGTTCCTTCTGGAAAGGAGCTTTCCCAGGTGAGATTGGAGTCAATCTGGAGAGAGCAGAAGTGATGTCTTAGACTCCCAAATTGACCATAGGTGAGCACAATCCAGAGGTTTTTAGAATAAACTCCTGTGGGGGAAAAGAAGGACCATTCCCTGTTTGGATTGCAAATGGGGTAGGGAGTGGGGGTGGGGAATCTATGGCTTGAGCTTTGAACCTGATCTCTCAACCTCAACCAGAAGTCTCAGCTATCAGCATCAGCTTTTTTTTTTTTTTTAATACTGAACAGTTTTATTGGCATCTTAAGTCTGTAACAATTTCTTCAAAAATATGGAATGTTTCACGAATTTGTGTGTCATCCTTGCGCAGGGGCCATACTAATCTTGTACCATCCAATTTTAGTATATGTGCTGCCAAAGCAAGCACAGCATCAGTTTTCTTATGGCTCCCAATTTAGCACTTCTAAGGCCCTCTCTTTGGTGGCAGAGAGGAAGAGCGATGGATTTTCCAAGGAGGAAGGGAACTTGCTGAATATTCTGACTGGTAACAGAGTCTCAGGAAGCTGTAGAAGAGAAGGTAGGTCAGAGAATATCCCCTGTTTTTCAGGAGAGGCCCTTTTGGTCAAAATATGACTCAGGTTGTTGTGAATGCCAGAAGAATTTAGGTTACAGACTTGGTTGGTCTCATTAAGCCCACAGAATGATTGAGTTCATCTCTTTGTTCATTTGGCTCTTTGCTTTTCAGCGCAGGACCAAATTTCATAGGCCAACCAGTCATCTCAGCCAGCAGATTGGTGATGTGCTTTGGCATACCCCACCACCACCTGTGGGTAAGGGTTTGCTACAAACTTGACTTCAGATCGTGACCTCACAAGCTACTCATGTGAGTCAGTTATGTCTCTGAGTCAGGGAATCATCAGGAACACAATGATAAAAATTAATTTTTGTATTGCATGACCTCATTGAGTTGTAGTGAGATTAAATGAGACAAAGCCCTAGCATATTGATGTAACTTATTTCCCTTGTCTTTTACTTAAACATAGTGAATGTGCAGTATTATAATACATTTGACACCTGTTGCCTTGGCACAAGTAAGTCCCTGAACCTCAGTTTCCTAGATGGTGTTTGGGATTCCCTCCAGCTGCAAGACTACAAGGGTCTGAGACTCTGAGCTTGTTTCCAGCTGGCTTTCTTTGGGTCAGAGAGACTCTGTTCCACAGATCCCAGGGGGGCTGCAGATGACGGTTCCAAGCTGAGACGTGCAGCTGTTGGGCTGCAGAGGTCTGTGTGAAAGATGAGTAGAAAGGGAGGAAAAAGTCAGGCCCAAGAACTCCAAAGGAAAAGACAGCTGTGAGTTTGTGCTCAAGTAAATCAAATTGTGACGTTTATTGGGCTATTTCCAGACTAACACCAGCAAGAAAACTGGAATGCAGGATTACCTTTTCCAAAAAGTATCTTAGTTAAGTAGCCTACAACAACCAGCATTGTCTACTGAAGTTGGCTTGGCTTAATGAAAAGGCCATAGGTTTGGAGATGCACAGACTTGAGTTTTAGTGACTGGGGCAGCATACTTAACCTCCTTGAACCTCATTTTCCTTTTGACTTTTAAAAAAGAAGTAAATAATATAAACCTTGCATGGTGAGTATTAGGTTAGGAAGTAAGAAAAGTTCTTGGTATGTAGCTGGAATTGGATAAATAGGAGCTATGTGGTGATAGGCCATACCAGTGCATGTATTCCAGGAGTCACCATTTCTGAAGATGGGTAGAGATCTAAACGGCTGGGAAGGTGGAGACAACAAGGCTGGTTGGGCAGTAGAAAGGAGAAGAGATCAAAAGACCTATAAATATCTGTCAAACTTTAAAATGCAAATCCCTTGTCTGTGGCTCAGCTGAGACCAAATCTTTCATTATCACCTTTCTAGAAAGGGCTTGTGAGGAGACAAAGGTTAATTATAGTCATTCCCTTCATGGAATGTTTTGGTTTGGTGTGGTGTGGTTTTGTGGCCAAGCCTGGGTAAGCGATGAATGTGCCTTTCAACCCAGACCTGGAAACATGGGTAGAAACAAACTGCATATGGTTTTCTTTGTGAAGAGATCATGAGTTCCTCAAAGGAAGGAAACTTGTCTAACCCTTACTGTAGACCTTGCAGTTTACATGATTCATGGCATACAGTACCTGCTTGCTGGAAGTACAGATGGAAACATGAATGGGTGGATGTTAACCATAAGCATTATCATCTCACTAGCCTGACTTAGTTCTCAGGGATCTCCAGGGAGCCAGGAGAGGGGCAGTCCTCATGCAGGGCAGTCAAGACACTCTGAGAAACTCTCTGATGGTCTAGATAATCTCTGCCAACAGCAGTGCTCCATGCAGCTCCTAACCTGGGCTATGGGAGGCTGTAGAGCAGCTTTACCCTTCTGCTTGTCCTAGAGATGGCCTCCTTTTATGAGTCCCACAGTTGGTGATTTATTTCTGGAGAAAATGAGGAATTCTAGGGAAACTCCACAGAAGAGACCTTCAAGAGGAGGGGCAGTAAATGTCTGACACTCACCATGTTCCAGGTCTTGGTCCATCTTGCCCCCTTCACAATCACAGAGCCACAAATCAGAAACAAGGAGCCACACTTCCTCCCTTTCCTTTTCTTTTGTTGGCTTTGTCCATCTCATAAAACTCTACATACAAGCAGAGCTAACAAACATCTGCAGCTGGAATGCTCTAAAACTTACATAATTTATTTGACTCTTTCCTGAATAAATTCATCAACTCTCGCTAAGTCTTACCTAAGACCAGACATCTACCATCCAAGGCTCCTATTGAGTTGCTCATCTCTAGGGCCACCTGCGGCTCAGCAACCACTCTCTACTGCCTTCTGAGGCCCTCTGATACCACTCCCATTATCCAGCACCTACTGTATTTATCACAAGAACGAGTGAGTCTGGTATCACAACTACATTATAAAGGGAAAGAGTATGCTGCACCATGCTCATCCCAGGACTGAATCCATCTGAAGATGCCAAAAAAAAATTGTAGCATGTTGGTGGTCAAAGCATGGACTTCAGAAAAATTTAGGTTTGAATGTTAACTTCATCCATTCATCCATTCGGTCATTCCAGTATGTATTAAATGCATGGTAGGTACTGCTCAAAACTCTGGAGATATAACAAAGAACAAGACCAAGTTTATGCTCTTGTACTGTTATAGCTGAGAATCAGAATCCCCAATGACCATACAAGAGCGCCAGCAAATTACACGAGGGCGTTTATTCAGGCTTGAGCCAGGGCTGCCGGCATGCAACTGGGGCCTGGAGTGCTGTGCTTGTCGCCCACAGGGTTTTTATGCAGTGGTTATGGGGTAAGGGGTGTGGGAAACAAAGCGTGGCCTTTGGGTCAGTTATCTCTTATGCTGATGCTAGAATTTAAGGCTGATATGGTCCCGCCAATCTCAATGGCCAGGGGCTGGTTCTGACGCACTCCAGGAGATAGGGATGCATCCTGGGAGATAGGAAGGGGTGTGGTTTACTAAGAAATGAAATGAAGGATTTTCAGGTTGCTTTTAAAATGGAGGACAAAAGCCTGAAATGATGAAAAGCCCAAAATGGCATCACTGAGTCCTTCAGTACTATTATTCTAGTGGTAGGAGACAGAAAAAAAATCTAATAATTTATGAAGAAAATAATTCAGGGTGAGAGTCAATTGTGTGTGCGTGGGGTGGGGGTGGGGGTGCTCACAAAAAAACTAGCTGAAAAGTTGAGACAGGAAAGACTTATTACCCTGAGGCCTGTGGGAGGCCAGGAAGAGGGAGCAGCAAGTGCCAGAGCCAGAACATGGCATGAGCTTGGTGTGTTGGTAAAAGGCGATCTGTGCAGATGGGGCAGGGTGAGCCGGGGGTGAGGGAGGCAGCAGCCACGTGGGTCCTGGAAGCCATCAGTGACACTGGGACTTATACCAAGGGTGATGGGAAGCCACAGGAAGCACAGGAGGAAGTTAGAATTTGATCTGTGTTTTCAATAGATTACCTGGTTGATATGTGCAGGACAGAAGGGCATGAGGGCCTTGCAGCAAGGCGATCAATTAGAAGGATGTTTTAGTGGTTCCTGCAAGAGATGATGGTGCTCACCCTTGGAGGTAGCAGTACAACTGGGAGATTTGTGTGCTGAGAGTGTGACCTCAGGCACACTACTTTACTTCCCTGGGTTGATTTTGAGATTAGTAAAATGTAAGCGCAATTAGCACAGGGCCTGGCTCACTGCTGGCACTGTTAAAAGGTGATAATAAATAAGAAAGAATACCGAGGGTGGTGCCTGTGGTTCAAAGGAGTAGGGCTCCGGAGATGGCATGTACCAGAGGTGGCAGGTTCAAACCCGGCCCCGGCCTAAAACTGCAAAAAAAAAAAAAAAAAAAAAAGAAAAAAGAAAAAAAGAAAGAATACATAAAGGAGATGCTCTTAATACTGCACTAAGAACTCACAGACAACATAGCCCTAAGATTCTGTCCCTTCTGACTGGGACAAAGTTTCTGGGAGATTTGGAACCCTGCCTGTCCCTCTCGTCTCATTCCATTTCTCCTTCATACCAAAACCCCTCACTTGCCTCATATGCTGACAAATATTTTTTTTAATTCTAAGAACTAAAATTCTGGGATAATTTCTTGGGGTTTGCAAGACTGCTTTCCTAGGACTCTGAACTTAGGTAGTGGTCAGTTTTCTAAAATCCAGATCAGTAGAGGTCATTGCATCTCTCTGATAAGTGGCTTCTTGAAAAGTACCGTGGATTTAGAGAGATGTGGAGGTCATGGTGGAAGCCTTCATTCTTGTCAAAGGAGCAGGAAGGGCAATGGGGAGAGAGTGAGCTTTGGAATTAGACTAGCTCTGGGTTCAGACCCTGGTCCTGCTGTTCGCTGGATAAGTTCCTTAACTTCTCTTAGCCTCAAATGTAAATGGAGATAAAAGTGCCTTTCAGTTTTAAGGGGTGCATAGATGAGGAATCTGAACAATTAGTAGTGTGTAGCACTTAGTAAACATTCAATATACATCATTTATCTTCTCCCAAGATTCGCTCATGTTTTGCCTGAGTCTCTCTTTTTTTTTTTTTTTTTTTGCAGTTTTGGCTGGGGCTGGATTTGAACCCACCACCTCTGGCATATGGGGCCGACGCCCTACCCCTTTGAGCCACAGGCCCCACCCTTGCCTGAGTCTCTTGAACTGTGTGGATCTACTTGTGCTTCTTAGTGCCCAATGAGCTTTGTCTCTTTTTTCTTCATATGCAAACTAGAGATAATCACCTTCTGAAAAAATTATACAGATTATAGTAGGACACATTTTAAAGACATAATTTGTGGTTCATCAGGGATCTGGCAAATAAATATCAGTAACAGTAAATTTATATAGTGATATACGTCTCTCAAATGTAATTGAGAGTGAGGAGGGAAGGAAGTGTCATTCCCACTTAAGGGAGGAAAAGGAAGCTCATACCTAGGGAGGTTTCAAAATGTAGCGAGGCCCTATCAGAACCAGGACAGTAACTCAGACCACTGCCTCCCAGGTTTAAGAAAATGACCTTTAGTCTGTTTCACAGGATGTAGACCTGGTTGTACCCGGTCCTTTTGACACCTTTCATAGAACTATCCCAGCTGTGAAGTCGTGGGGACTTCACAGGGCCTGACCTAGAGACTGTCTGTGTTTGGACAACCCTGTATAATCAGCCTTCCGGCACTGGCATTCACAGGGTTAGCATTTCTTTTAGTTTAACAAAAATGTAAAGGATTTTAGCAATAATAATTACATCAGAGCAGTTACTGCAACCAGTATTGCTTGAAAACAAAAAAGCAAAGGGACTTGTAATCTACCTTCATGTGGGTGTTTCATAAATCACTCATTCTCCCCTTCAGATACAGAGCATTTGTAAGAACAGCCCTTTCAGCCCTCACCAGTTATGGTGATGTAAATACTATAAATTCCTTTCATTAGGTCTTTGATAAGAGAATTCTGAATCTACAAGCAGTTTTTGCCCATCTGAGAGGTCAACATTTTCCTCTTTGGGTCTTGGCACAGCATAATGCTGAGGAAGCCATTCAACCCCTATTAACAAAGTTCTGCTTAGGTGCTTACAGAAAGAATTCTTCTAAACATTAGCAAAGTGTTCACAGTCATTCTGACCAAAGAAGGGTTAGTCTACTCTTATGATGACCCTCCCCTCCAATGCAACACAGGCAACTTATTTAATTTATCTTGGCCTGGGGCTCAATATTCATTCTGGGAATCATAAAAAAGTCTCACTGTTTTTTACTATTCCTAGGGCTGACTCTGCAGCATGTCCCTTTCAAGGCAATATGGCAAATCCTTGAAAGAGGCTAATGCAAGCTGTTAGCTGAGCCTGATAAAAGCTTTTCCTGGCTAAGAAGGTGATAAATGTTGCCACGTTAATCTGCAGATGAAAGGAGGCTGCCTTCAGCAATATTATTTAAGCTGTTCTACCCTAAGTGCTATCAGCATAACAGGAACAGTAGCTGAGTTAGCTGCTTAACTTTCAGAAAGCAAGCATCTCTCCAGGGCAGCTTGAAATGGCTAACGGTGACTTGTGATCAAGCTAGTCCAGCCAACTGGATTTGGTCTTTCTCTATGGAGAATTGAAGAACTAAGTCCCTGAATTCATCACCAATTAGCACCCGTTCACTGAACATTTTCTGTGTCAGCCCCTCTGGGTGCTACAGATCCAGAAGTACAGAATGGTTTTGTACCCACAGACTTGTTTGATAGACAAAAATGTAAAACCACACAAAACTATTTATGGGTACTATTTTAGAAGTGCATAAGGGCTAGTAGGCATCCATGGGAGCAATAGAAGCCTTTCTTAGAGAAGCCCACTTTTATACTGAGCCATGATGGATAAATAAGTTTATGAAGCAGAGATGTAAGATGCCATGTCCTAGGCAAGGATCTGGAAGATACAAGAATAAGATCTGATACCATTGCTCAAAATGATGTCTTATCTGAGGGAGAAAGAGAACCATTCTTAGAAAAAGGAATATGTTTGGGCTGAGTGTGGATGTGGTGGCTCATGCCTGTAATCCTAGCACTCTGGGAGCCTGGGGGGTGGGGGTGGGGATTGCTTGAGCTCAGGAGTTCAAGACCAGCTTGAGACCCTGTCTTAAAAAAAAAAAAAAAAATTGGCCGGGTGCTGTGGAGGATGCTTATAGTCCCAGCTACCAGGGAGGCTGAGGGAAGAGGATCACTTTGAGCCCCAGTTTGGGGTTGCTGTGTGCTATGATGCCACAGGACTCTACCAAAGGTGACAAAGTGAGACTGTCTCAAAAACAAACAAACAAACAAACAAACAAAAAGGAATATTGTGCCTCCCATGTGGTAGGCTAATATTTGTTGAACGAATGAACAAATTGTAGAAGTATGGGCAATTTCTTTGGGAACACAAAGCAACTAATTTTCCTTGGACATAAGAGAATGTTATTATGACATGCGAGCTAGTTCTTGACAGATGAAGATGAGTTTGTCTAGCCAGTAAGGAAGAAATAAGCATTTCAGGCAGAGACATCTGTTCAGGAAATAACAAAAGGTCTTAAGACTAGAGCCTCAGTTCATGGCTGTGAATGTCTGATGCTGAGGAAACAGCCTAGGCTGCCCCAGCTCTGTGAGCCGCATTGAAGTACAAAGATCACATTCTGCAAGAGAAGTGCAGCCATTGTTGGTACAGGGTCCATGGGGAAGGGAAGGAGAGTCATTCATACATACAGTAGTTACTGTGCCAAGTACTATTCTAGAATTCTGTGAATTCTGTAAATCTTTGTCCTCATTAAATTTGCGCTCTAGTTTGGAAAATTGACAGTGGAAAAAACAAACAGACCCAACATTTATAAGGTCAGGAGATAAAAAGATTAGGGAAGACTCTCTGAAGCGAATCTTTGAGTCAAGATCTGAATTCAGTGTGGAAACATAAATATAGAGAACTACCTTCAGTAGAGAATTAGGAGACCTTAGTTCCAAGCCCAGCTGTAGGCTTTTCCACTTGTGTGACCTGGAAAAATTATTTTAAACTCAATGGGTCTCCAGCTGGCTGTTGTACATGAAAACCATAAGAGCCCTGAGCAAAGTAGGTGCTCAATAAATCTCAGGTGACTGGATGAATATTAGTTACCAAATTATATTTGAACACATTATTCTTTTGTAATCTAACCTTAACTCAAATGCCACATCTGTTAGTATCTTTTGTGTGATTTTGCTAACCTAGAGATTCTTTTTTCTGAAAACACCTCTCCCATTCTCACACTGGCCCCTACTAGACTGTTATGTTATCCACATTTTCATTGGCTAAATTTAGCTGGTACCTAGATCTGAAAGTTAGTTCTCCTTCCAAATGACGGTAACTGACATAGATACCGTTTACTGAGTGCCTCTAATATGTCAATGGTGGTGGCCTCTTTATAGTTACTTAAAAAACCTTCTAGGACTTCCCTCCCCAATGTATCTCTAGGGTTGGACTCAATGCCTGTCATATAATAGATATTACATAAATATTTTGATAAATGAGTCTCCTTTCCAAAGTCACAGGAAATACCTATTTGTTGGCGTCGTGGCGCGTGGAACCGAGCCTGGTTGACAGGAAAAATGTTTAGGGAAATCAAGATACTCTATACAAGTTTAAGACATGGAGTCTGAGAATGCCTAGAGAAAGGAGTCCATTACCTCATGCTAAGTGGCAGACTGGGACAATGTAGCAATTCTCTGGCTTCTTCAGAAGGCTTTTACTGATTTCTAACAAAAGTGCATCTGCAAAATGCAAAAATGCCAAAAGATAGGGTTCAAAGAATCCCAAGGCCTAAGAAAGATTGGATAGAGAGAAAGGCTGGGTAAAAAGGTAGGGGGTTGCTAACAAATGGCTGATAGCATATCTTTAAATGAGTCTTAGAAAAGTTAGAAAATGTCTCCAAGGTCACAGAGAATACCTATTAGCAGAAAAGAATTTAAAATGTCTTACAAGAAGGCTTGAGCCATGGTACTCAAAGAAAAGTTGGGCCCAACGGTTCCTTACTATGAAATTCTGGAAGAAAACCCCCCAAAGTCTTAAGACTACTCATGCTAAACCTAGCGTAGGGCCTTAGTATGGAGCTGTTTGAAAGAAATCAATTGTAGGAACTTACTAACTAGAGGCAAATGTTTGGCAGAGTATTTCAGAGGGAAGCAAGGCATCCTCAGCAAGATAGTCAATGAAGGGATGAGCAAATACGTAGGCAGCAACTTATGATAAAATTTGATATACATGTGATATCATGACCAGATTAGCAAGGAACACAAACAGCATGGAATGCTTTAGAAAGGATTAGCATAAACTGGACAATGAAAACAGGGAAATCCTTGAAGAGGAAGAAGTAAAATTTGATGTTTATGCCTATATTAGCTATCTATCAAAATGAATCCAGACCAGTCACACCCAATTAATTTTCCTATTTTCATCTCAAAAAATCTCAACAACACCTCTAGAAGGCTGGGTGTGGTAGCTCACATCTATAATCCTAGCACTCTGGGAGGCTGAAGCAGATGGATTGCCTGTGCTCAGGAGTTTAAGAGCAGCCTGAATAAGGAGACCCCATCTGTAAAAATAGCCTAGCATTGTAGTGGGCACCTGTAGTTCCAGCTACTTGGGAGGCTGAGGCAATAGCATCGCTGGAGACCAAGAGTTTGAGGTTGTTGTGAGCTATGCCATCACAGTACTCTACTGAGAGTAAGACTGCCTCAACAAACAAAAATAAAAAGAACACCTCTAGATATTATTTTAAGAAATTACTAGGACTAGTTTGTTCCTAAACTACTGAACAAATCAAGATAAGCAAACCCGTTATTATTACCTGTCTTTTTATTCTAACAAATCTATTGAGTGTGAAGTGTTACCTTGTGGTTTTGATTTGCATTCTCCTGATGATTAATGATAGTCACTTTTAGTGTGCTTATTGGCGACTGGTATATCTTTTTTAAAGAAGAATCAGTTCAGATATTTTGCCCATTTTTAAATTGTCTTTTTATTATTGAGTTCTAAGAGTTCTTTATACAAGTTCCAATAGATATATATAAGTCCCTTATCATATTTAAGATTTACAAGTATTTCTCCCACTCCATAGGTTGTCTCTTCACTTTCTTAATGGTGTCCTCTGAAAACCAAGTTTTTACTTTTGATAAAGTCCAATCTGTATATGTATTCTTTTGTTGCCTGTTTTTGAGGTCATATTTAAGAAACCCTCACCTAATTAAAAGTCACAAAGACTTACACCTATGTTTTAATCCAAGAGTTCTATAGTTTTAACTCTTATATTTATGATAAAATGTATGATCCACTTTAAAATCATGTTTTACCTGGTGCGAAAAGGGATCAAATGTTGTTCATGTGGATATCCAATAGTTCCAGCAGACTATTTGTTGACTGTTGCTTCCCCATTGAATTGTCTTGGTTGATAATTATCACCGGGGATGGGGGAACTGATGATGAAGGTTATGAAGACGAGTATGTGCTGGAAGATATGGAAATGACTGTAGCCGATCACATCCAAAAGGTCATGAAACTGAACTTTGAAGTGGACTGGGATGAGGTAGGGGATGAGTTTGAGAAGGAGGAAACATTTACCTTGTCTACCATCAAGACACTTGAAGAGGCTGTGGGCAATATTGTGAAGTTCTTGGGAATGCAACCTTGTGAGAGGTCTGACAATGTGCTGGATAACAAAAACACCCACATGTTGCTCCTAGCTGGTGTGTTCCCATGTGGGCATGATGACATCTTGGTGCGTTCCCGGCTGCTGCTTTTGGATACAGTGACAATGCAAGTGACAGCTCAAAGTTCAGAGGAGCTGCCAGTAAACATCGTCTTGGCATCTGTGGGCTAAGGGGCCAGGCTGCATAGGCCCTGCTCCAGCCCTTTGCCCCCAACACTATGCAGAACTTGCGCCTTACTTGTGAAACTGTTGGAAACACCTTCCCAAGCCTCTATATTCAAACACAGTTAGGGATTATTGCTAATATTTTTTTTTAATTCTATTCCCCAATCTAGGACTGCTGACGTATCAATTGTCTAGTTGATAATTGAGCATACATGTGAGGTCATATTTTGGGACTCTCCATTCTATCTCATTGATCCATATTAACCAATATGTTAATAAGGTTATATAACTTAGTGTATACTTACATATATCTTTATAGCAGGACAACATATTCTTGATTACTATAGTTTTGTAGTGTTTAAAATCAGGAAGGGCGAACCATCCAATTTTTTAAAGATTGTTTAGGCTATTCTGTGTTCCTTAAATTTCCACATGAATTTTAGAATCAGCTTGTCAATTTCTGCAAAGAAATCGGTGAAAGTGATGGGGACTGCACTGATCTAAACATCATACCATCTTATGTCTTCCTGTGCATGAATAAGGGATGTCTTTCCATTTATTTGGTTTTAACCTCTTTCTACAATGTTTTATAGTTTTATGAGTATAATTTTTTTCACTTTTGTTAAATTTATTTCATTCTTAAATATTAAAATATTTTATTCTTTTAGATACTGATGTTAAGTGGAGCTGTTTTCTTAATTTTATTTGACATTATTCACTGTTGGATATATAGAAATATAATTAACGTTTGTAGACTGCTTTTGTATTCTGCAAACTTGATGAAATCATAAGTTTTAATAATTTTTAGTGGATTCTTTACAAATTTTTGGTATACAGAAATTACATAATCTGCAAATATAGTTTTACTTTTCCTTTCCATAAATTAATGCAAGACTTAATATTTGGAGGTATTAAAGCCAATATTACATAGATCCATTTTGAAAACAAAAAAGGGGGAGAGGAGGAGTGCTACAGCAGAACCAGAAAACAACCCAAAACTTAAAAAACTAGAAAGCAAGAAAACTGGTTCCCACAGTATTAATCACTGAGTCACCCTCTTATTTATATACTTGACTTTCTAAATCTTTTCCCATTTGATACATCTATAACCTTTTGAGGATATGTAAGGAGTTATTTTGCTCAGTTTATTCAGCCATTACAATCATAATTTTTACAAAATATATTGACATAATCTCTCCTTTTCCACTTTTGTCCCTTACAAAGGAGAATAAGATTACCAAATGTGGAAGAGCACACTAATGGTATTTGTCCATTGAGGGGATATATCCTCAGGAAAGGCCTAATGGGTGGCACTGTTAAGTGTGTAGGCAATTATAGAGTTTACCTCTTGGGAACAAGCCAGAATATAAATATTTTAGAAGCTTGTGGAAGTAAACGTTACCAAATAAATGAAGTATTTACTCTATCAAGTACTAACATTTATAAAACAATCTAAATAAGGATATTAAAAATTAAAATGTGTTATAAAAATATACATTATATGTCGAAGTATAAAATTTTTACCACAGAGGATTGCCTTTTAAAAACAAACTTTTAGGGAACAATCCAAGATGGGGCCAAGGCACAGCTTCCCTGCAACAAGGCATGGTGAGTCTGGGGGAGATAAGACTCCAGGCATCTCTGGCTGGTGGGATTTGCCTATAATCATCCCTTTGAGGATACAGGGAGTCAGCAAGGGACTTCTGGACCCCAAGAGGAGGACAAAAACAGTGGAAAACTGGCAAGCGGTTGTGTGTGTTCGATCGACCTAATCCCACCGGCAGCCGTAAGTACAAGCAGCAGTGAGACTGAAGACCGGAAAGGCCATACCTGTGAACTGTTTCGGTGTTTTTGGACTTGGCACTAAGTTGAACTGCCTTGGGAAGAGCTTGAGCAGGAGTGCGGAGAACTTTTGGCATTGTCTAGGGCCCCAGACTGAGCCACTGAGCCGGACAGAGCTAATAGTGTTCGGCTGTGGGCCGCAGGGAGCCGTTGTGAGAGAACTGCCCTGGCAAGCTCTGCCCTCAGGGTCGCAGAGCAAGGATCGAGCGGGAGCTAGTAACCTAGTGACTGAGCAGCCTAAAGGAAGGGACTGAGCTGCCTTACAGCCTTAACCCTCAGGGGCAGAGTGAGACCAATGTTGGCACACTGGAGCCTTGGGCTGTTGCCCTGGGTAGAGTGTTGTGGCATCACAGCTCATAGCAACCTCAAACTCCTGAGCTTGGCACCGCCCAGACCTCCATAAGAACTGTACTGCGATCCCCGACCAGCGACCCATGCCCACTGGGCCTCCACATGCCCTTACAAGGAACTGTGGGAGCCACACAACCCTGCGTCCTCCCTCCTGTACCCTCCCTGCCTCCACACTGGCCCACTCATCTGGCCAGGGACTCTGGTAGCTGCGTGCCCTCGGGAGCCCTCCCTGCCTCTGTGCAGAGCCCTTCTCCTGGCCAGAGACTGCTGGAGCCTTGGGCTCTCTGTGCCAAAGTCACTGGGTGCCCTGAACTCCCAGAACCGTGTGCACCACCTCCCACCATGTTGCTGGATCCGGGTGTGTCACACTCCGGAGCTGCTTCCACAACCAGAACTCCCTGGTTGGAGCAACCCCAGAGGAACTACCCAAGGTCACTCCCTACAAAGATCCAACAACAATAGAATGATCCCGCTGGGGTCTAATCTTGGAGAGACAACTCCCCAATGCTGAGGACGGCCAGAGGCAATGGTGAAAAACAATCATGAGGTGAAATCAACAGAAAAACTCTGGCAATATGCATAATCAGAGTAGATCAACTCCCGCAAGAATCAATGGGGCAGACACAGCACAAGATCCCATGCACAAACAAATAGCTGAGATGTCAGAAATCAAATTCAGAATCTGGATAGCAAATAAGATTGAATTAGAATTCCAAGCAGTAACCCAAAAGATGTCTCAAGAATTCAATGAATTCAAAGGTCAAATGACCAAAGATTTTGACACAATGAGATAAAAAGTTGCAGCCCTCAAATATCTGAGAAACACAGTAGAATCCCTCAGTAACAGAATGGAGCAAGCAGAAGAAAGGATTTCTGACATCGAAGACAAAGCTTTCGAATGCTCCCAAACTCTCAAAGAGGAAGAGAAATGGAGGGCAAAAACAGACCACTCTCTCAGAGTGCTCTGGGATAATCCGAAGAAAACCAATATTTGTCTCATAGGGATCCCTGAAAGCGATGAAGTGGCTTCACAAGGCACAGAGTCTCTTCTCCATGAGATTATGAAGGAGAACTTTCCAGACATGCCAAGAGATTCTGATTCAGATAGCATAGTTTCAGAACCCCAGCATGACTCAACCCAAATAAGACATCCCCCAGACACATCATAATCAATTTCACTAAAGTTAATATGAAGGAGAAAATTCTGAAAGCAGCCAGACAAAAGAAAACTATTACCTACAAAGGGAAGAATATTAGAATAACTACAGATCTCTCTGCTGAAACCTTTCAAGCTGGAACAGGATGGTCATCGACTTTTAATCTCCTAAAACAATATAACTTTCAACCCAGGATCCTGTACCCAGCTAAAATGAGTTTCATTTATGATGGAGAAATTAAATACTTTATGACATTCACATGTTGAAGAAATTTGCCATAACTAAACCAGCTCTCCAGGATATTCTCAGACCCATCCTTCATAAAGACCAGCATAACCCTCCACCACAAAACTAAACCCACCCAGAAACTTTTGATCAAATTCCAACTTCCACAGTTGCAAAAGAATTAAAAATGTCCAGTGGACTCTCGAAAGGCTTATCAATATTCTCAATTAATGTGAATGGTTTAAATTGTCCTCTCTCTCTAAAGAGGCACAGGTTGGCTGACTGGATACAAAAAATCAAGCCAGATATCTGCTGCATCCAAGAATTGCATCTTACATTAAAAGACAAAGATAGACTCAAGGTGAAGGGATGGTCATCTGTATTCCAGGCAAATGGAAAGCAGAAAACAGCAGGCGTTGCAATCCTGTTCTCAGACGCAATAGGCTTTAAACCAACCTAAATAATTAAGGATAAGGATGGACACTTCATATTTGCTAAAGGTAATACTCAATATGATGAGATCTCAATTATTAATATTTATGCACCCAACCACAACGCACCTCAATTTATAAGAGAAACTCTAACAGACATGAGCAACT
>CAUYPK010026868.1:0-24878 GCA_963574355.1 Loris lydekkerianus
GGAAAGGGCCAAGGAAGGGGAAGGGAGGGGGGAGGTTTTGGTGGAGGAAGGGTAATGGGTGGGGCCACATCTATGGTGCATCTTAGAATGGGTACAGGTGATTGCACTAATGTACACAGCTATGATTTAACAATTAAAAAAAAAAACAAAATTAAAAAAAATTAATTCAAGATGGCTTAAAAAAAACTCACATTTAAAGCATGAAACCACAAAAGTTGTAGAAGAAATGTAGAAAAAGTTATTCTAGACATTGGCCTAGGCAGGGAATTTATGACTAAGACAGACTCCAAAGGCAAATACAGTAACAGCCAATGAGCACATGGGACTTAAATTAGAAAGCCTCTGCCAGGTAAAGTAAATAATGAACAAAGTAGGCTACAGAATGGAAGAAAATACTCACAGTCTATACATATAACAGAGGAACTGCACCCAGAACCTACAAAGGATGCAAACAAGTTACCAAGACAAAAGCAAACACCACCCCCATCAAATAGTGGGCAAATGACATGAACAGAAGTTTTTCAAAAGATGATAGACAAACAGCCATAAAATATAATAAAAAATGTTCAACATCACTAATCATCTGAAAAATGCAAATTAAAATTACAACAAGTTAGTATTTTACCCCTATCAGAATGGCCGTTTTTAAAAAAGTCAAAAACTATAGATGCTGGTGTGGATGCATAGGCAAAGGAATGCTTATACACTGTTGGCATCCCTGCAAATGAGTGAGTACACACTCTCTGGAAATCAGTATAGAGATTTCAAAAGAAATAAATGTAGACTTACCTTTTGATCTGGGAATCTCATTGCTGGTATCTACTCAAAGGAAATAAAGTCATTTTATCAAAAAGATACCTGCACTACTATGTTTATTGCAATACAATTCACAGTTGCAAAAATGTGGAATCATCCTATAGAGATGTGCACACACAGGCACAAAATGACATGAAAGACAAGAGAAACCAAGGAGGGGAGGCAGGAGGGTCAATGTGGGACCTTACCTGCTGGGCACCATGAACACAATGCTGGTGATGGGCATATCAAAAAGACTGACTTACACAACAAAAACACTTGTGCCCCTGTAATTCACATTTTGAAATAAAAACAAAACAATAAAAAGCTATAAGTAGGTTTGTCAGCTTTCTAGTCTTCAATCTATGAAAATTAAGAACATACATAGATCATCTCTAAAGTACAGTAGCACATTTAAAACTCACATATTGTCTCTGTCCACCACTTGTCTGAAGCCCAACACTAGTATCCCATTGCCATGAATCTTTGTGTACTGGAGGGAGGGGAATGAAATTTTAGGACGCTACCATTTGTGGTACCACAGTTACAGCCAGTAACAGGCTGATGCACAAACAGATTTGGGTTAAAGAAAAGTTCAGTGTCCCAGCTTTCCTGGGGCTTTGACCTGAGATAGAGCCGTGACATGTCAATGGGAATGGCATATGGCAGAGAAAATTAACCCTTGTCATGGGCATCACTCTATTTTCTCCTGTGAAAATGATGGAAGGGATGCTTTGATAAGCTACTTAGGATGGTTAGGACTCAGGAGGTGGAGATTCATCCTCAAAAGGCATGCTCAATAAACAGCCAATGGTCTTAAGTGGGTTGCGCCAATCAAAAACAGTTTAAACACATTTAATTGACACATTATAACTGTGTATCTTTATGAGCTTCAATTTGATTTTTTCTTTTTTAAACAGCGAGTGCAGGGTGGATCTGAGCTGCAGCAGATCCACCTGCCAGCCCTTTTTAAAAGTTTAAAGTTTAAAGACATTTAATTGACATGTTATAACTATATATTTTATGAGTTTCAATTTGATTTTTCAGTACATGCATATTTTGTATGTTGATAAAATTGAAGTAGTTAGCATCCCTCACCTTATGCATTTATCATTTCTTTGTGTTGAGAACATTCAAAAATATCTTCTAGCTATTTTGTAATATACAGTATCTCACTGCTGACTATGTCACCTACTGTAGAATTGAACATCAGATTATATTTCTCTTATCTAATTACAACTTTGTATCCAACAACCAACCTCTCTCCATCCTCTGTTCCCCATGCCCTCCTCAGTTACTGGTAAACACTGTTCCTCTCTACTCCTACGATATCAGCTTTCTTTCTCTCTTTTTCTTTTTCTTTCTTTTTTTTTTTTTTTTTGTAAAGCAATACAATGAATTACATCACGTGGTATTTGTATTTCTGTGTCTGCCTTATTTTACATAATACAATGTCCTCCATGTTCATATAAGCTGTCACAAATGATAAAATTTCATTCTTTTTACAGCTGAGTACTATTCCATTATATATACAGGGTGTCCATAAAGTTCATGTGCAATTTACATTTATTTTATATATTTACATATATATAAGTATAAATATATAAAATAAATGTAAAATATATTTACATTTATATATCTAAATTTATATACATTAAGATATATAAATGTAAATATATATAATAAATGTAAATTGTGCATATATATAAATATCTCACATTTTTCTACTCATTTACCCATTATTGGACATTTAGGTTGAATCCATACCTTGGCAGTTGTGAACAGTGCTGCAATAACCATGAGAGTGTAGATATCTCTTTGATATAGAGATTTCATTTCCTTGGAGTAATGCTCAGTAGTGAGTAAGATTGGTGGATAATATGGTAGTTCTATTTTTAATTTTTTGAGAAAATTCCATTGTATTTTCCATAATAGCTGAGCTAATTTGCATTTTTACCAGCAGTGTGCATTTTCTTCCACATCCTCATCAACACTTGTTTTCTTGTGTCATTTTTATTATAGCCATTCTAACTGCAGTGAGTGGCATTTCATTATGGTTTTGACTTAAATTTCCCTGAGGATTAGTGATGTGGAGCATTTTTTCATATACCTGTTGGCCATTTGTATGTCCCCCCCCTTTTTTTTTTTGAGAAACATCTATTAAGGCCATCTTCTGGCCATTTTTAAATCAGTGTTTCCTTTTTCGGGGTGGTAAGTTCTTTATATATTTTAGGTATTTCCTTGTCAGATATGTAGTTTCCAAATATTTTATCCCATTTTGTAGGTTGTCTCTTCACTCCGTCATTTCTTCACTATGCAAAGCTTTATAAGATGTAACCACATTTGTCTGTTTTTTCGTTTGTTGTCTGTTTTTCTGAGGTCTTATTTAAAAATTACTTGCCTGATGCAATTTCATGTAGCATTTCCCTTATGTTTTCTTTTAATACGTTTTTATTTTCAGGTTTTACATTTAAGTCATCAATTCCTTTTGAGTTGGTTTTTATATATGGTGAGAAGCAGGGGTCTAGTTTCATTCTTCTGAATATGAATATACATTTTTTCCCAGCACCATTTGTCAAACAGAGTGTCTGTTCCCCAATGTTTGTTTTTGATATATCTATGAAAAATTAGTTGGCTGTAGGCATGTGAATTTCTTAGCCCTCTATTCTGTTCTACTGGTCTAGGTACCTATTTTTATGCCATTACTATGCTGTTTTGGTTATAAGTAGTGTGATACTTTATTCTGTTTGCTTAGAATTTATTTGGCTATTTGTGGTCTTTTTTTTTTTTTGGCTGGAGCCAGGTTTGAACCCGCCACCTCTGGTATATGGGGCTGGTGCCCTACTCCCTTGAGCCACAGGTGCTGGCCTATTTTTGGTCTTTCTTTGGTTCAAAGTTGTTTTTTTTTTTTTTTCAATTTCTGTGAAGAATGTCATAGATATTTTGATAAGAATTGCATTAACTCTTTGGATTTCTTTGGATGATACAGTTATTTTAATAAGTTTTTTCAATCCATGAACATAGGCTTTTTTAAAATAATATTTTGATGAGAGATATAACTGATATTTAGAAAAAACTTAAAGTTATTGATATAGCAATAGAATCATGTTCCTTAGTGTGGTCATCAGTCAATATAAATTGTTCAGTCTTACAAAGTTGTAATAATTCACACCTATGGCAATTTTTAAAATTATATGTATTTTATGAAAGAGTGTGTCTCAAATTGTATTGTATATTCAGTTAATTGAGGGATCATAATGACATACATATTCTAATTCAGTAAGTCTGAAGGGGCTTGAGATTCAGCACATTCCAAAATTTCCCAGGTGATGGTGATATTGCTAGTACATGAGCTACAGTTTAATTTTTTCCACTTTATTGAGGTATAATTGATGAATAAAAATTGTACATGCTTAAAGTTTTGACAAATGTAGTACATCGTGAAATGATTATGTGTACTATAATCTGATTAACATACCCATCACTTTCTATAATATCCTTTTATTTGTGGTAAGAATATTTAAGATCTACTCTCTTAGCAAATTTCAAGTATACAGCACATTATTATTAACCATATGCACCATGCTGTACATTCCATTTCCAGACTTATAGGATAGATTTTAAAACTATATGATAACTATAGGATGAATTTCCAGATTGATCCTATAACTAAAAGATTGTACCCCTTGATCAATATTTCCCCAGTTCATTTCCTCAGCCCCAGTCCCTGTAACCAGCATTCTGCTTTCTGTTTTCATGAGATTGCACACATACATGAGACCATTTAGAATTTACTTTCCTGTATCTGGTTTATTTTACTTAGAATAATGTTCTTCGGTTTTGTGCATGTTACTGTAACAGAATTTCCTTCTTTTCTTCAGGCTGAATTAACATCCATTGTGTGTACACACACTACGTTTTCTTTATCCATTCCTCTATTCAGACACTTAGGTTGTTTCTATTTATTGTGAATAATGTGGCAGTGAACATGAGAGTGCAGATGTTGCTTTGAGATAGTGATTTTATTTCCTCTGTATATATACTCAGAAATGGGATTCCTAGATCATATGGTGGTTCCATTTGTAATTTAATTTTCTGAAGAATCTCCATACTGTTCTTCATAATGGGTGTGCTAATTTTCCTTCCCACCGACAGTGAGCAAGGGTTTTGCTCTGACTTGGTGGTAGCAGCCATCCTAACAGGTGTAAGTGTAAGGTGATATCTCATTGTGGTTTTCATTTGCATTTCCCTGGTAATTAGCACCTTTTCACATATTTGTTGGCTATTTGTATGTCTTCTTTGGGAAAAATGTCTATTCAAGTCCTTGGCCCTTTTTTACACTTAGCTATTTGTTTTTTTTCTATTGAGTTGTATGAGTTTATAAATTTGCATATTAACCCCTTATTAGATTTATGGATTTTGAATATTTTCTCCTAATCTGTAGGTTACTTTTTAATTGTGCTGATTTTAATTTAAATCTATGAATTGTCTTTTTTGTGCAGATGCATTTTAGTTGCACGTAGTCTCACTTATGTGCTTTGCCTCGATTGCCTGTCTTGCACTTTGAGTAGTAAATACCGAATCCACCGAAAAGGCCAAGATATTCTTTCATTATAATAAACCTTTCTTTTAAAGAGCATGTTGCATAGAATATAAGAAAAAATTGATTTTAAAATTTTGTTTTGCATCATAGCTTGACTTTTAGGTGAATTAAATCTTCCCTCCCCTTTTTATAGTAATTCAATGTTGCAGAAGTTGATGTCAGAGTTAAGAAACAGCAATTGGTTTAACATTAATAATATAATTTTAGTAAACAGCATTGCTTCATGTTTCTTTAAAGTATTTCTTATTCTATTTGATTCCTTTAAGGGCACTATTGATTACTTTTGGTTCCTGCACATTTTATAAATAGCATTAAATAATATCTGTGTAGCAGGAGGCTGCAATATTTTAATGGCAGTTAATGTTTTTACTGCCAGAATTATTGTAAGAAAAATGATCAATTGCCATATTAAGTGGATGATTACTTAGTAATCTTTAATTTATAGCTAAGCAATATTTAGTTTGTTATTAATGGGAAATAAATACTTGTAGTTATACAGCGATTTACATCATGAAAGTATTCATAGATTTAAATTAAAAATTCAGGAACGCTATTCTGATACAGGAAGCAAACAGCAGATTATATGGTCTGCAGGATACATCATCACATTTAACCTGTGCATAAATACCAATAGAAGGCATTTTTCCTCACATTTTCACATACTTATCAGTGTACTAATCAGAAATATAGTTCCTCATGTAAAAACAGAAGTTATGTTAGATATCTGGCCAACAAGAACTTTGAATATTAAACTTACTGGGTCTTTGCCAGAAAAAATGTTTCAATATACTGATTTTGTTAGAACAAGGTTTAGTGTTGCTCTTTGCCAGGCAATTGTCATAATAAATAGACAAATTACACATTTTTAGGGTCAAGACAAGTCATAATAAAAACATGGCAATAGCTGAAAATAGTACAGCTGTCTGTCATATGTATGTTGCTCCTTGAATGTGAAATCCTTGTGTAGGACGTAATGGAGAGTCCTCTGTGGCAGCCCTGACTGCTTCTCTCAGCATGTTTCATCCCGGAGCTGTTTTCTCATGGTGCCCTCTATTGAGATTCAGTTGTACCTCTTTCATCTTTCCTGGCATCTCTACCCTCCAAAATGTAGAGAACAATGACACTTGACAAGTAGCAGAGATAAGATCCGTTTAGGTTTTTATATGAATGCCTCTTGGAAGGGAAGCTGGTCTCCGTAGGTTTCCCACCACGGGGTTGGTAGGTCAGCTCTTGAGCAGAATGAAGGAGGATGCACGAAGGTCTTCGCATGATGGTCATCGCATGCAACAGCCAACAACTCGGGCTCTGTGTCTCAGGCTGCAAAGATTTATCCAGTCACAAGGGCAGATGCTACCAACGTAGTTCTCACAGCAAAGGAAGTCAGACAGAGGTTCTTCCTTGCCCATAGGCAGCATCCTCTTAACACTCAGCCTGGACTTCCATGTTACCTTGACCAGAAATTCAAGTTCATGATGCCTATGCTGTATTTGGAAGGGACCTGTGGAATCACCATAGCCACTCCTACCCAAAGCAGAAATCCTTTTCTACCCCGCTAGTCCCCAACATCTACCTGAGGGGTTCCCAGGCATGAGCTGCTCAGCTGTCTATTTTGTTTCAGCTCTTTCCAGGAGCCTAGATCTACTTACTAGAAACATTCTTCTATTAGCTTTTCTTAATTATTAGTTAATTATTAGTTTTCTGGCAGGTTCATTATTCAATTATTCAAATTATATTTTCTGGGCCACCACAAGTTTTGATTTTTTAAAAAGACATTTATCAAATCTGAATTTAAAGTTCACATATAGCCATAAATAAATTTATAGAGGCAGACCACAGAATTATATAATTTCAGAACTGGCAGGAATTATATAGTGATTTATATTTGATTTTCTTCATTGGTACTTTCCTTAACAGATGTTAAGTATTGTATTCCCTTTGCTTATTTTTAAATATCTGAAGAATCTCTTCTAGCAGGTAAGATAAGGGCCGAATTTCTGTCACAATACCACTGAAAATAAGTTCTCTATAGAATGTAACTGATTATATAGAAATGTTCAAGGTCATTTAGAGTAATTAGCAGTCAAGTCAATCAGTATGCACTGAACACAGTGGATGCCTATGGAAATGATTAAGTTAATTGTCTTTAGGGAATCCATGTTGCAGATTTCTTTTCCAATTTCCCATGCTCTGTCCAAGGCTGCTGCCTTTTCCCTTCCCCTTTGTAGTTTTCTAAATGTCTTTTCATGAGATCAATAAAGATACAGGTCAGAATTTAAATTGGACTTTTTTTTTTTTTTCTTTTGAGACACATTCTTGCTCTGTGATCCAAGCTAAAGTGCCATGGTCTCAGTCTAGTTTACAAAAACCTCAAACTCCTAGACTCAAGCAATCCTCCTGCCTCACCCTCCTGAGTATCTGGGTCTGACTCATTTTTCTATTTTGAGTAGATGAGATCTTGTTTTGCTCAGGCTGGTCTCCAACTCCTGAGCTCAAGGGATCTCCCCTCTTTGGCCTTCTAGAGTGCTAGGATCACAGGTGTGAGTCAAGCCATTGTGTCTGGTCTAAATTAGATTCTTATAGAAATGCTAATTCTATCTTTTCTTCTTCTCTATAGCCAGATCATCTCTCCCCCTTTTTAACTTTATGAAATACAGAGGATGCCAAAAAACCATACACATTTTAAGAAAGAAAAAAACTGTATTAAAATTATAATAGTCAATATATCAGTCAATATACTGATAACGTTTGTTAACTTATATATTATATCTCATATCTCTTGTAATCACAGAAGTCAAACATGTATTACAGTTTTTGGCACCCTCTGTATTTCACGTGCAAATAGATTTTAAAATGTAAAAAATTTATGAAGAACAAGTGATCACTAAAATCTTTCTATGTGTATTTTATTTTATTTTTTATGATACAATCATAAATGTGATTGTTTTCTTAATTTCTTTTTCAGATAGTTATTATTAGTATATGATTTTTGTATATTGATTTTGTATTCTGTGACTTTACTTAATTTATTAGTTCTAACAGTATTTTGGTGGAATCTTTAGGACTGTTGGATAGAAGTGGTAAGAGTGGTGTCCTTATTTGTTCTTGATCTTAAAGGAAAAGCTTTGAACTTGGAATTTTCACTGTTGAGTATGATGGTAGCTGTGGATTTGTTGTATACGGCCTTTTTTATCTTGAGGTTTGTTTCTTCCATACTTAATTCGTCAAGAGTTTTTGTCATGGAAAAATATTGAATTTTTTCAAACACTTTTTCTGCATCTATCTCAGATCTTTTCTTAATGCTAGTACTTATAAGGATTTTTAATGACTTCAAGGGCAAAATGATAAACACTTATTTAATGTTAAAATTACAAAGAATTTTTTCTTTGAATTTACAGAAATTTACATTCCAAAGCTTCTAAGCTTCTACAGAAAAATCTCTAATACTAATGCCTTTTTTCATTGAAATGTAAATTGTTATACCTGGGGATTACTATTAACTATCAAAAGAAAATTAATATTTCCTGAGAAACTTCCAAAAGAACTCAGGCTGTAGTTTTTACAAATAAGCTCTTAAGATTATGGTTTTGAAGAAAAACGCCGCTAGACTAGCGTGCTCACTTTCTTTGCTCATTTAAAGTGAGATTTTTGTAGCTACTCATTGATGAATTGTCTTATCTGTATCACGTTTTCTAAACATATATATATGCCAGGTAAATGAGTAGCTTCCTATTTACCGTATATACTCGAATATAAGCCGAGTTTTGTGCCAAAAAACTCAGCTTATACTCAAGTATATACGGTATATCTGAATAGTTTTAAACTAGTGCATTTGTGTTGCACTTAACTTGTCAAAGCTAATACTATGTATTATTTTTCAAACATCATGTCTAAATTTCACCCATCTGTCACTTTATAAATGGGACTTAGATTTGACTAACATGAACCAAAACTAACAATAAGAATGTTATTTTGGAAGTATTTCTTTTAAAAACTTACCTACATTAAACATAATTTGTGTATATTTTATATGGTTTCTGGTCAAAGGCTTTCCTATAAAATTCTTCCCCTGCAATTTCAGCTGATAATTTGGAAAAATGAAAAGAATGAAGTATTTTATCATTTCTCAGCCATTTTTAGTTGCTTCTGTTAATACTTTGCCTGTAGAACAAGAGGCAGTGAAATTTTAAAGGCCTCCTAACATACAGTGCAAATGGAGCTGAAATTGCACAGTATTGACTCACACACAAAAGACAGCAAATTTCAAAGAGATTTGGATGTCAGAAGCAAGTAGTTCTGCAGTCAACATAAATTGATGATAAAAGATTGAGACCGTTGATTATGATCTATGAAGAAAAACCAAGAATAAATGTGTCCTAAGAACAGAAAGCATCTGAGGCACCTTTTTGGAGTCCATTCTCTTGTGATATTACAAACCTGTTGGAAGATGCCCAAAAGAGACTCTGAAAGATGAGGTGTCAATCAAAGCATTCTCTTTCTGCAAAGATCACATCCATGAAGTTTATGGATGACAGTGCATGATTTTCCACAACCTTAATAATCAATATCTTTGATTTGGTTTGCTGGTTATCTTTCATTTGCTTGATTTTTCCATCAATGTAATGAAACATTTTGGTTTTCTTTTTATTTTTTTAATTTATTTTTTATTTTTACATATACATGTGTTTATAAGGTTTCCATTTTTTTTGCCTTCACAAAATTAAACAGGCTTAAAATTTAATAACAATAACAATGTTTAAGATAAGGACTAGAAACAAAAACCTTGTAAAGAATGAATGAACATACATACATTCAGAAAGGAATCAGACAATTGCTACATTGAAATATTTGTCTTAATAACCTGAGAACGAAGCATTGGTAAAGAATCCCGCTGCCAGACCTTATGTTGTCTTTTCCTGTCACTCTTCGTCATTAAATCTTCAATTTCTCAGGAATAGCCTAATTTGCTCCTGATCCTAGCTCATATTTTTCTTTCTTTCTTTCTTTCTTTCTTTCTTTCTTTCTTTCTTTCTTTCTTTCTTTCTTTCTTTCTTTCTTTCTTTCTCTCTCTCTCTCTCTCTCTCTCTCTCTCTCTCTCTCTCTCTCTCTCTCTCTCTCTTTCTTTCTTTCTTTCTTTCCTCTTTTTTTTTGAGACAAAGCCTCAAGCTGTCACCCTGGGTAGAGAGCTGTGGCATCACAGCTCACAGCAACCTCCAACTCCTGGGCTTAAGCAATTCTCTTGCCTCAGTCTCCCAAGTAGCTGGGACTATAGGCACCTGCCACAACGCCCAGATATTTTTTGGTTGCAGCCATCATTATTGTTTGGCGGGCCCAAGTTGGATTCAAACCTGCCAGCTCAGGTGTATGTGGCTGGCGCCTTAGCGCTTGCGCCACGGGAACCAAGCCTTCCTAGCTCATATTTTCAATCTTCACTTCATGAGACATTAAAATCAGAGCAAGTTTTGCCACCGTTTCTTAAGAAGTGTCTATAACTGTCATTCTTTTTCAGGATATAAGAAATGAGTATCTTGAGTGTGATATGCTTATCACAGCAAATTTCTTAAAACGATTCATGAAAAAGTAGGACCTTTTCAATGTCATCCTAGTACCAATGCATTTTAAAGAACGAAACAGGGATTCTGCGAATGCTCGATTTTTTTTTCCCAGGAAATTAATCTGATACCAACTATGACAGCTGAAGACCATGGTGGCCTCTAATCTTCAGTAGATCACCTGTGGCCGGCAAGTATTCCCGAGTCCTGTGAGCTCATAGCTTCTGCCCTTCTTAATTTCTGATTGGTTTTTAAAAATCATTAATTTCTTTCTCCTATCTTTTAGTTGGAAATGTTAGATTCTTTCTTTATTCCTTTAGTTACAAAGAAATTACAAATTACAAAAAGCATCAATGACTTATCACGATCTAACATGAATGGATAATTTTGCCCTCCTTACAGGAGTTTAAAACACCTGACTTCATTTACATCCTTCCCTAACTCCCTATTTTCATTTTTGTACAGTCATTGTTTATTGATATTTACTCACATCTTTTTAGGTTTCTTGGCCGTTCATTTTTTTTGTATTTTGTGACCTCTTGATACTTCCCTGTGATCACTTGGCTTTTCTCTAAAAAAAAATCCTTTACAAAGTTTTTTGGCTGCTGTCGTCCTAGTGGTGAACACTTTCAATTATTTACACACCTAATAATACCTTCATTTTGCTTTTGTTTTTGCTGGTACTAAATTATTAGTATTACTAAATCTGAAGATTGATGTTTTTCAATCAGTGCTGGAAAGTCTGAAGCCAAAATCTCCACAAACGTTGCCCATGTCCATTCTGGGTTTTCTTTTTTTTTTTTTTTTTTCAGTTTCTGGCAGGGGCTGGGTTTGAACCTACCACCTCTGGCATATGGGGCCGGCGCCCTACTCCCTTGAGCCACAGGCACCGCCCCCGTGTCCATTCCCTTTCTCCTCTCCTTCTAGATGCTGGAACTTAGAATTTCTCGCGGAATGTTCTGTCTTCCACATCCCCGTGTCGGTTTTCTCCCTCTTGGCTGCCGTGCTGCCGCACTCTGAGAGTTTCTTCCGACTCTTCTTCTTTCTTCTGACAGTTTCCAATTCACTGTCTCTTTACCTGGGCAAAATCCTGTTAATTCTGCCCATAGAGTTCTTAATTTTGTTTATTTTGAGTTTTCAGTTCTAGAATTTCAGTGTGTGTCTTCCAAATTTACCCTTGTTTTTCACGGTTGTCAGTTCCCTACTGAAATTTTGTAGCTTATTTTTCTTCTCCAGAGCATGATGCGCACGGTTTGGTTGTGCTGACAATGCCTCTGGCTATTTTGGTTATTTCTATTACTCCTGGCTCTTGCTCATGGTGTCTTTTCTGTTCACATTTTGCTGGGTGCTGGACATTGTGTTTGAAAAAGGATTTGTTCAAATAATTTGAGGCTTAGGATAATATTTTTTCTCTCAACAGGGGTTTCTTTACTCCAGGCTGGCAGTTTGAGATTTTATGGGCTACTGAGACTAAATTAATAAGTGATGCTGCAGACGTGACCAGGTTTGACTGATCACCACGCTCGCTCGCAGAGTGTAGCCCTTTGGTTTCCCAGTTTCCTGATTTGGGCGGGGCCTGACACCCTCCCCCCTCCCCCCTCCCCACCCCCAGCTTCCCACCCCCGTTAGCTCTATGGGGCTTTCAAAAGCACCTATGCGCTACCTCTTCCAGATGAGCAGATCCTCCCAAGGGTATACCTTTTCCCAAATCTTGAATTTCTACCCTGATATGTGTTTGATACTTAAAAGAATTTTTAGTAGCGTATTTTATAAGGCTTTTGTGTACTTTTTTCCCCAGAAAGTGTTTTGGTTTGGTTTGAATTTCTTCGTCATATCTTACTCAAAGCAGACATCAATTCACCTCTTCTACCCTACTTTCTTGGCTTCTCCCTCCATCCCTCCCTCTCTCCCTCTCTCCCTCTCCCTTCCTCCCTCTCTTTTTTTACTATAGTACCTTTTCTCCAAATGAGAAGGTAAGCTTTCTGATTACATGAAAGGTAAGCTTTCTGATTCTTGTATGTCATTGTTTTGCTTTCAACTTTATTGGTAGTTTCATTATGCATGGAATTCTTGATTTAAAGGTATTTTATCTCAAAATCTTGCAGAACTATTTCCGCTATTGTTATCAGTCACTGTTGCTTTGTATATACAGGAAGCCTCTGTTTCCTAGGAAAATGAGTAGCAGATCAATCCATTCAATATAAACCCCTTTAAGATGGATTGTCTTGGGGTACTATTTTCTGCTACAAAACCAAAATATTAGTATGATATGATACCTTCCAAGTCCATATTTCACTTTCTAGCACAACTATAAAGATAGTAACTTTTGGAAAAATATTTCAAGAGTTTCCTCAGAGCCTATCTTAAGCCCCCTGATTTTTACATGATTCTCCTTTGAAGGCTATTTTTTTTTTTAAATCTGTTTTCTGGTTGTTTTTCTCATCCATCATCACCTGATCTAACTCTGCTAATCTGAATTCAGCTAGTTTTGTTTGTCTCATAAGAAATCACCAAAACTTTCCTCAACTCTATGAAATCTAATTTTTTTAAGATTTACAATTTTCCTTTGAAATAAATTTGTGCTGTGTATTTAGACATTTGTTAAAATAGACATAGACATTTGAGTTATGACATATTTTACAAGTAGTCACTCCATTAATGAATGTTTTTGAGGCATGACAATCTTATAGCTGTAATTCAGATCATAAATCAGACATGAAAGATCTTATGTAACTTGTTTCTGCAGCACCTTCCTGGAAGCTTCTGGGATATATCTTTTTAACTTTGGTGTGATGCAAAATTTTATGGAGGTGTTTTTAGGTGGAGTTCTTTGCTATTCATCCTGCTCAGCACTCAATTATTTTAGTTGGAAGCCATGCGTCCTCAGTGCTGGGACATTGCCTCTTCATTCTTATTTTATCCAATCCCATATGTTTGCCATCTTCTAGGGGTTTTAACAAACGTCTGGTCTGCCAATGACCTTATCTCCTCTTTTTAGTGCTGCTGTGAGAGTACTATCTTCCATATTTCTTTACAGTCATTTTTATAGGCATTTTGGAGGAAGGGAGGTGTAAACATCTATGCATGTAGTCTGCTATGAAGAAGCGAAAGCTGAATGGAAATATTAAAATCTCTGCATATATCTATCATATTATAACCTATCTACTCCTCAACATATCTATTTATCCTAATTCCCTGTGAATGGATATTTAGGTTACTTATAATTCCACAATTTTTGAAGTTTCTGATTTTAATATCTCTCTTTTCTCTAGATGTATATACAAAAACTACAAACAAAATACTACTATAACTCAAGCTTACATTCTGTGTTGGATGAAGATTCCATTCTTTTTGAATGTGATAACCATCTGAGGATTAATGAGAGTCTGATTCTTTTGAGAACCAAATAAAGAGAAGATTCAATATAGAGGGCTTTTGGAAGCCAATCTGAAGAGGAATAAATAATCAGAGATAGGCCTTCATTTTCCAGTACAGTGGAAACTGAGCATAAAAGAGAGAATGGTCTAAATACTGTCAGTCTTGCAAGCCCTTCTCAGCACAGGAGTAGACAGTTATCCTCAAGATGAGACAGCAAAGAGAGACACTCTTGTAAGGAGGAGTTAAAACCAAGGCCTGTGAAAGGCATTATTGGCTGCACCTTAGAAAAGAGACATATTTAAGATACCATGAATATAAAAATATTTTGAATATGAGTTCTCAATTATGCTAAGCAATCTATAATTGGTTAAGTTTTTTAAGTTTTTTTAAGATTTTTAAAATAAAAAAATTTAATTATTCTGGGCACATAATAGTTGTGCATCATTATAGGGTATATGTAATGCTTTGGTACAGGCATACAATGTGAATTAATCGAACCAGGGTAATTAGGGCATCTGTCACCTCAGGATTTTATCACTTCATTGTGTTAGAAACAATCCAATTCCCCTCTTTTAGTTATTTTTAAATCACACCTTCACTTATTATTGATTATAGTCACTTTGTTGTGCTATCAACTATTGTTCATTCTATCTGACTATATTTTTGCAATCATTAACTACCCTCATTTATCTCCCTCTCCCCACTGCCCTTCCCAGCCTCTGATGACTGTCATTCTACTGTCTGTCTCCATGAGATCACATTGTTTTAATATTTACCTTCTACATATGAAGCAGAGCATGTGAAATTTGTCTTTCTGTGCTTGGCTTACTTTACTTAACATAATGTTCTCCAGTTCCATTCATGTTATTGCAAACGGGATGACTGAGTCACCTTTAGCATGCAAGACTGACTTTTTTTAGTGGCTGTTGTATATCTGTACCTCAATTTCTTTATCCATTCATCCATTGGTAGACATTTAGGTTGATTCCAAATTTTGGCTATTAGGAACAAACATGGGAGTGAAGATAACTTTAACTTTCTGATATGCTGAATTCCCCTTCTTTGGATATATACATAGCAGCAGAATTGTTGAATCACATAGTAGCTTTATTTTTAGTTTTCTGCCGTACCTTCATACCGTTCTTCATAGTGGTTACACTAATTTATACTTCCATCAAGCATGTGCAAGAGTTCCCCTTTGTCCACATCCCTACCCACATTCATTTTTACTTGATTTTTCAATAAAAGCTATTTTAACTGGGATGAATTGATATATTACCGTATTGTTTTGATTTCTATTTCTGTGATGACCAACAATGCTGAGCATTTTTTCGTATATCTGTTGGCCATTTGTATGTCTTCTTTTGAAAATATCTACTCATATCCATGGCCCATTGTAAGTCAAATTATTTGATTTTTTTTTCCTATTGAGTTGTTGGAGCTCCTTATATGTTTTAGTTATTTATCCCTCATTAATAGGATAGTTTATAAATTCTTTTTTTCTATTTTGTGGGAGAAACAAAATTCACATTTGTCTGCATACATTTTCTCCCACTTTGTGTCAGATAGTCAACACTCAAGTGTGGTATATAACGAAGCTTTTGTTGAAAGGTTAAGATTACTGTAACTCTAAATTAATAATTAAAATTATTGAAAATGAGCACAACTCCAGCTTTACTTGAATTTTTTTCTTCTGTTCAGCATTTATTAATGGCTACTGGTTCTCCTGAACAATAGCAGATAATTATCTGTTAAGTAACTTTTGAGTCTCATGTTTTATCTTGAACCAGTCAAGGGCTTCCCAAAGATGCTCTAATTGTCAGCTGACTCAGGAGTAGAAGGATCTGTAGAGCTTCTCTGAGTCAGCAGGCAGCAGGCCAGGAGGCAGAAGTACTTGGTTGAATCTTGGCTTATCTAAGCTCAGTGTCATTTATAAAATGAGATTAATAATATTAGCTCTGACTAAAAGATTATGAAGAGTAAATAGGATTATGTATGTAAACATGGTGTGTAAAAGCGAGATATTAATATTTTTGTTACACACTTGGGAATTTCTTGGGTTCTTCTATGAGAAAGAGGAAGACAGTATCTTTTTGTCCTCTCCTCCTTTGACAGGTTGTTGCGTGTACTAATCAGCTTGAGCTGCATAACAAAATGCCATAGACTGGGTGATTGAAACCATAGAAACTTATTTTCTCATAGTTCTGGTTGCTGGAAGTCCAAGATCAAGTGTCCTATTGATTCAGTTTCTGGTGAGTCTTGTCTTCCTGTCTGGAAGATAATGCCTTTTTGCCGTGTCCTCACGTGGGCTTTCTCCAGTGTAATGTACATGGAGAAAGAGAGTGTATGAGTGTATGAGTGAGTGCTCTGGAGTCTTTTGTTTAGAGGATGCTGATGCTATCAATTCAGGGCTCCATCCTCATTTAACCTTAATTATTTTCTCACTCCAATTTTAGTCACACTGAATGTCAGGGCTCCAACATATGAATTATGGTGGGGAGGGGAATGTGAGCATTTGGTCCATACATCAGGGAGGGTCACACTGGCGCAGCACCTGCGGGTCCTCAGCTGTGGACTCATAAATAGCAGGGCCCCAAATCAGGCATCAACAGGGAAAAAAGGACTCATACCAGTGATTTGCTTTCCAGAAATTCTCAAATAGTTTTTCTGTGAATATTCTTCCATTTTTGGTCAGTACTTGAAAAGAGAACAAAATATTTAAATTTTGAGATACTACTACCAGTTGTTTTTATACAACTTTGGATGTTGTCAAAACTTTTTAAGCACTTTTGGACTCAGAGCATCTGCATGTGAGTCATAGCATGTAATTGTTTTTATCAGTCTTCCCATTATTAATTTCTTACTTTTTCTTTCCTTTTTTGGGGGGAAGAGGGGAATAGAGTTTTACTTGGTCACCCTTGGTAGAGTGCTGTGGCATCATAACTCACAGCAACCTCAAACTCTTAGGCTCAAGTGATTCCCTTGCCTCAGCCTTATGAGTATCTGGGACTACAAGCGCCCTCTACAATGCCCAGCTATTTTTAGAGATGGGCTTTTGCTCAGCCTGGTCTAGAAGATGTGAGGTCAGGTAATCCACTTGCCTTGGCCTCCCATGGTGCTAGGATTACAGGTGTGAGCCACCACGCCCAGCCCATAAATTTCTTGCAATAACATGAATTCCTACTTTATGTATGTGGAAACTACATTCCAAGGACAGACAAGAAATGATGCAATGTTAATTTTAGTATTTTTCTTTCTTTCTTTTTTTTTTCTTTGAGACAGTCTCACTCTGTCACCCTGGATAGAGTGCTTGTGTTGTCATAGCTCACAGCAATCTCAATGTCTTGGGCTCAGGCAATCTTCTTGCCTCAGTCTCCCAAGTAGCTGGAACTTACAGGACCTTGCCACAATTCCCAGCTTTTTAATTTTTTTTTTTAGAGACAGGTTCAAACTCCTGAACTCAAGGAATTCACCTGCCTCAGCCTCCCAGAGTGCTAACATTATAGGCGAGAGTGAAATTTTAATTTTAATCAATATACAGCAGTAAGTCTACATACTATAGAGAGCCAAACATGAGCCGGAAGTGAGGCTGAAGTATTTACTAGGCAGAAGAATCTGTCACGGGCACATTGTAAATAGTAACTGCTGCAAATGCACTCTGCTAGGCCATGACTGCCATTATCCTCAACTCTTTTAATGTGTGAACATTTCCGCCTAAGGCGAGAGCAAAAGGCTTATTGCTAAAGTTTGCTTAGTGAAGCACATTTGGGAAATGTTTCAGAATTCCTTATGAGTGAATCCTAAAGTGCCTAGAAGCTGTAAATATGTCTATTTAGAGATGTTTATTGAGAATTTCTCTTTTCAAACCATTGTTCTGTGGGTAAGCCATAGACTGGTCCATAAATATTGTGCCTCTCAGTTCTTCAAGTTACAATCTTTCCACTGCTTGCTAGAAGAATATTTGTCACCAGAGCCTTGAGCAAACATGGAGCGATTATTAGATCACTATTTTGCTTGTGTTGTTTTCATGTTTTGTTTTTTAGGAAAAGGAGAAACAAAAGAAGGTAGAGAGGAGGAGTAAAAAGTTCAGTGCAGGGTACAGATTTGTGTTATTTACTGATTACAGTAGAAAGCCTGAGTCCTCCTGCTTATTATTTAAAAACAGAGCTCCAAATGTGTCTTCCGCATTTCTACAATGCATAACAGCCACATTAGCATTCCACAGAAAAATCACAGCTATTGGATTTTACACCGAACAGTTGTTCCAATAGATCTTACTTTGCTTTTGAACTATTTTCAATTTTGATAAATTTTCATATCACTGGCACCAAATTATTGTTAGTTCCACTGGCCACAGCTGGGGAATAAACCCTAGATTTTGAATACACATACTATATTAACATCTAATTATATAGCCAATGTAAAGATATGATCTGTGGTTTTCTATACAAACTATGGGAGGAGGAAATTCAATATTTGGAGGCCTGTTTTGTATGCTTCCCGTTGACAGATATGTTAAGCTCACATGTATGAAAAATACATTTCATTTCAAAAGATAAGGTCACTAAGTAAATGCTGTTATAGTATGAAATTATTTCAGATTATATATATATATATATTTTTTTTTTTTTGTGTGTGTGTGTGTGTATATATATGTACATAACAAATGAAAACTTAGAATGAGATACAGGAATAACTATAATAATATACATTGTCTGTGTGTTCACAGACAGCATTTTTTCCCCTAAGATTTTAAACATTCAAAAAATCATGGGGTATAACAAGAGTACTCTCCTAGTTGTTACCCATACTGAGACCTTGGGCTAAACAATCTTTCTGGGGTTCAAATTCCCCATTGGACAAGAAAGGAGGGTAATATGAACAACCACTAAGGTGTCTTTTATTATAAATTACCACAATCTCTTAAAAATATTTCTCATGTAGGAAAAATGCTAGGTAAAATGTGTGACATAAAATATGAATTCCATTATATAACAGGCAATTTTGAACTTTGCTTTGGAGTAATTTGCTCATCTCCGCCCCCCCCCCCAATGGTTAATTGAAGTAGAATTGATATATAATGAACTGTACATATTTAAATACGTAACTGGAAAAGTTTTGACTTTTGTATACATGTATGAAATCATCACCAAAATAAAGATGACGAACATAGCCTTCCTGTAACTTTTCTTCCACCGTGTGTAACCCCTCTCTCCTTGTCCTCCTCTTGTCCCATGTTCCCTGACAACTACTATTGATCTACAATCTGTTGCTATGGTTAAATTAGCATTATATAGAATAAATATGATTGCACAGCATGTGCACTTTTCAGGAGGGGACTTGGATGCTATCACTTACCATAAATTATTTTGAGGTTCCTCTATGTTGTCACATGTATTAATAATTACTCATTTATGTTACTTTTTGTCATTATTCTATTGAAAGAATATACCACAGTTTAGCCATTCACTTAAACATTTGCATGTTTCTAGTTTTTAGTTGTAACAAATAAAACAGTTATAAATATTTCTATAAAATTCTTTGTGTGGACCTGTCTTTTCTCTTGGGTAAATATGTTGAGGGAAATTGGTAGATGTCTAGATCATATGGTAGGTTTAATTTCTAAGAAACAGCAAAGTTGTTTCCCAAAGTGACTGTATCATTTTACATTTCCACCAGTAGTGAGTTCCATTTCTTCCACATTCTCATCAATAATTGGTGTGTCCAGTTATATAAATTTTAGACATATTAGTGGGTGTGAAGTAGTATCTCATTGTGGTTTTAATTATTTACATTTTCTTAATGAAATATGATGTTGAACACTTTTTCATATTCTTATTTTTTATATATATATCTCCTCTTCACTGAAATATCTGTTCAGATGTTCCTTTTCCTATGTTTAGTTGAGTTGGTTTTTTAACTGAGCTTTGATTTCTGGGATAGCTGGGGTTAAGATCCATTAGGTGGGACTAGGGCAGTGCTCGATCTAATCATCCCTCAGGAAGGAGGCAAGACGTTCCTGTGTTCTCTTCTCCAAACCCTGTGAATCAGGGCTTTCTCATTCCGGCTGGTAGGACCAGCTACTTGTGATGCCCTAACTCCATCCATTTTGAACAAGTGAACCAGACTTACTCCATTTTGTTAAGAGCTTGCAACTCTCCAACCCCCGCTTTATAACCAAAATAGCCCCTTGAGCAAGCAGTGATCCTGCAAAAACAGGAAGGGTATTTAGCTAAGAGCTGCAAAATCCTGTGACACCTGAAGAAAATCTTGTGAAAACCACAATCCTGTCACAAGTCTGTCTGGTCTATGTGCAGTTTTTAGCCTCGCCCCCATAAGCCGCGGATGTTAGCTTCTGTAAAATTCTGCTTCTGCTAGGGCTTCTCATGTCCCACTTGAAGAGCCATGTAAAAACCTCGCACCCTGCTTCAAGGGGGTCAAGAGACTTTGTGGCATGAGCCTGCACTTGACTGGCCGGCCCAATAAAGGACCTTTGCTTAATTTGGATTCAGTGTGCTAGTGTTTCTCTATAATTCCACTCGTGGCGGTTATAACGTACTATTCCTGGACTCCTCCAGAAACCCCTTATTCTGTGGAATGGATCTTTCCTTGGCTTTGGGTAATTTCCACAGGAATGTGTGTTGATCACTAATCAACTGAGAACTCTGCGGTCCCCTGCACTTCCCTTTCTCAGTGTCTTCCTCTTGGCTGTGCTGTTCTCAGAGGAGCAGCTGCCATGGTCTCCTCAACCCAGGAGAGCTGGGGTGCCTCCTGCTCCCCCTCCCTGTAGCGTGGCTTGGAAGTTCAAGGTAGTGAGGCAATTTTAAACTCACGTTGTTTTCTCTTTCTCAAGGATTGTTGTTCCTTCTTGTGTGATGTCCAATGTCTTGAAAATATTTCGATCAAGTTTTTATACTTTCTCTTTGTTACTTCAGGCCAGATGGCAAATTTGGTCCTTTTTACTCCATCTTTTTTGACTTGCTTCTCTCATTTAGCAAAATGTTTTCAAGATTCATCTATATTGTTTCAGTACTTCATCTTTTTTATGGAAAAATAATATTCCATTGAATGGATATACCAAATTTTGTTTAGCTATTTGTCAGAGGAAATTTCAGTTTCCACCTTTCAGTCATTGTGAATAGCGCTGCTATGAACATGCATGTATTTGTACCTACTTGACTACTTGTTTTCAATTCTTTTGAGTATATGAGTGGGATTGCTGGTTCATATGACAATCATGTGTTTAATTGTTTGAGGACTCACCATCATTGTTGCATCATTCATAGCAGAAATGTAGGAGGGTTATAATCTCTCCATGTCCTTGTAAGCACAACTTTTTGGGAAAAAAAATTATAGTCACACTAGTGGGTATGAAGTGATAGCTCATTGTGGTTTTGGTTTGTTTGAATGCAAAATTAGTACTATTGACTAAAAATGTTGAACATTTTTCATTTGCTTTTTGGTCATTTATATAGCTGCTGTGGAAAAAGTGCCTAAAGTCCCTTACTCATCTTTAAAAATTAAATATTTTTATTGCTAAGTTATACAGATTCCTTACATATTTTGTATAATAAACTCTTATTAGATATATAATTTGAAAACCTTTTCTTCCATTTTATGGTTTGTCTTTTCACTTTCTGGATACAGATAGATGTATAAAAGTTTTAAATTTCAATAAAGTCAAACTTATTTTTCTTTGGTATGCTTTTGATGTCACATCAAAGAAACCATTGCCAAATCCAAGGTCATGATTTACCTACCCCTATGTTTTCTTGTCATGGTTTTATAGCTTCAGCTCTAATATTTTGTTTCTTTGATCCATTTTGAGTTAACTTGTATAAGAGGTGTAAAGTAAGGGTTCAATTTCATTCTTTCGCCTATGGCTATACAGTTGTCCTGGCATCATTATTTAAAAAGATTGTTCTTTCCCCATGGAAAATGATCTTGGCACCCTTGTTGAAAATCAGTTGACCATAGATGCATAGGTTTGTTTTTAGACTCTGAATTTGATTCCATTGATCTATGTTTATCCATATGCCAGGACCACACTCTTAAAATTACTATTGCTTTTTACTAAGTTTTGAAATTGGGAAATTTAAGTCTTTCTATCTTGCTACTTTGTACTTCTTTTTCAATCTCGTTCTGGCTCTTTTGGGTCCCTTACAATTCCATATAAATATTAGAATAAATTTGTCAATTTCTACACAGAAATCAACTGAAATTCTAATATGGGTTATATTGAGTCTGTAGTATTGCCATCTTAACAACATTAAATCTTATTCATGAACATGGGCTGATTTTTCCATCCATTTAGATCGTCTTTAATTTATTTCAACAGTATTTTGTAGTTTTCACAGTACACGTTTTGCGTGTATTTTGTTAAATTTATTTCTAAGGAGTATATTATTTTTGGTATTATTATAGATGAAGTTGCTTTCTTAATTTCATTTTAAAATTGCTTATTGTAAGTTTATAGAAACAGAATTGATTTTTGTAATTTGATCTTGTATCTTGCAACTTGGGTGAACTCACTAATTAGTTCCTTTTTTTAATTCCAAAAAATAGACAACTAATATTTATAATTAAAAATAAAAGATAATTTCAAAAATGGGTCATGCCAAATCTTATAGACCATAGAAAAAGAAGAAATACTTCAAAATCATTCTACTTCATCTGGATACACCTGATATTAAAATTGGAAAAAATATATTATTATAAAGGGAAATTACAAACATACTTCACTTATAAATGAGGATGCAATATCCTAAACAACATTCTAACAAGTTGAATTAAAAATTAATGTTTAAGTAATGTACTTTGGTCAAAATTAAATCCAATTTATGTGAAAATTAGTCACTATTTTGGTAGATGCTTTGGATTTTCTATATGTAGGATTATGTCAGCTGTGAATAGATATAGTTTTACGTTTTCCTTTCCAATGTGGTTACGTATAGAACCTCTAAGATGATTTTATATACAAGTGGTGAGAGCAAACACCCTTATCTTCTTCCTAACAAGTTCCTAACAAGTCTTTTACCATGAAGTATGATGTTAATTTGGGGTTGTTTTGTATGCTCTTTATCAGGTTACAGAAGTTTCCTTCTGTTCACAGTTTGTTGAGTGTTTCTATCATGGAGAATATTGGATTTTATAAAATGCCTTTTCTACTTCTATTGAAATGACTATGTGGTTTTAAATTTTTATTCTGTTGATAGAGTGTATTATATTAATTGATTTGGGGGTGTTAAACTAACCTTGTTTACTAAGGATAAATTCTACTTAGCCATGGTGTATAATTCTTTTTATATATTTCTGAAATCAATTTTCTAGTTTTTTTTAGGGTTTATGCATCTGTATTCAGAAAAGATATTGGTCTAAAATATTCTTGTCCTGTGATGTGTTTTTCTGGGTTCGTTATCAGGGTATGTGTTACAAAATATTCCCTCTTTTGGTATTTTCTGAAGAGTTTGTCACATCACCTCTACTCCCCCACAACCCATGGTCCCCTCTCTAAGTTTTTACTAGGATTTTATTTGATGTAAAATAAATTTGTATAATATTCTGAAGACTGACATTTTTCAATATTGAATCTACACTGCATCTTGAGTATCCTCCTAATTTTTAGCCTATTTTTATTGTTGCTGGTCACTAGGTTTCTGATCATCCTGAACATGACCATTTAATTATCCTTGAATTTTCCTTATTGCAATATTTCTGGGATTTTCTCTTTCTTATTCTCCTACTCCATTGTCACTTTACCTCCAAACTATTTCTTGTTAGCCTGTCTCCTTCTTCTCCAGGCTTTTCACAGTTAGAGCACTAATTTTTGTTTTGATCAGGTCAGTTTCCTTCTTAGAAGCCATGGTGACTTCCAATTCAATTGCCATCTCAGATCTCTGCCTTATCACACCTCCCACTCTTAGCCCACATTCTGTTGCCCTCAACTCCAAATTTGTATTCCTCTCTTACAACCTACTGTTTTATCATTTGTGCTTTATTGTAGAAATTATATAATACAGATAAACACAACTATTTATATTTCTTTTAGTGAAACACAATTCACTGTCAAATAAAATTTACCAGTGTTTACTTGCAGATGATCATACCAATATACGGTTTTGCAATATTTGTTTCTCCTATCCATAAAAAGGCATATTCCCTCCATCTTCTAAATTCATGGTCAAAATACATCTCAAATAGGAGGTTTGTCCACTTTGATGCAACTCTAATCATTCCAGCTGCTTTTTTTGTGATTATATCTATCCAGTTGTAATTGGTGGTCTAAGATATGGCCTTATTTAAGAGAGAACATTGTAAAAACATGTATAATGTATATAAGATTATGATTACCTTTATAAATCTGATTCACCACTGGATTTATTTAAGTGTGAGCTTATATTTTTCTGTAAGCTATAAAAGTTTAAACTAGGAAATATCATTTCCAAGAGTGTGAAGTCTTTATGTACTTATAAATCAATGGTTATAAATAAATAAAATGAATTACCTCAAAGACAAATGGAATAATATAAATCTGGGTATAATTTAAAATATAC
>CAUYPK010026870.1:0-37510 GCA_963574355.1 Loris lydekkerianus
GAATACTATGCAGCCTTAAAGAAAGATGGAGACTTTACCTCTTTCATGTTTACATGGATGGAGCTGGAACATATTCTCCTTAGCAAAGTATCCCAGGAATGGAAGAAGAAGTATCCAATGTACTCAGCCCTACTATGAAGCTAGATTATAGCTTTCACATGAAGGCTATAACCCAACTATAGCACAAGACTATGAGGAAAGGGGCAAGGAAGGGGAAGGGATAGGGGAGGTTAGGGTGAAGGGAGGGTAATGGGTGGGGCACACCTATGGTGCATCTTAGAAAGGGTACAGGCGAAACTTACTAAAGGTAGAATACAAATGTCTTCATACAATAACTAAGAAAATGCCATGAAGGCTACGTTGAACAGTTTGATGAGAATATTTCAGATTGTATATGAATCCAGCACATTGTACCCCTTGATTGCACTAATGTACACAGCTATGTGGGCCCTCTATTCCCCCAGAATTTTAAAAACTATTTGGGAATGGTGACACGATGGAGCCTAGCCCAATTGTCTGGTGAAGGGAATCCCTGCCTCCCTCTGTCAGGTCTGGCGCATCTTGGCCTGGTGACCTTGGTTCCAGGGAGTGGAAATTCCCTACATTTCTTCTTAAGACAGTTACTATCTTCCAGACATGAAAAATGAGCTGCTAGCCCAGCGCTGGGGTCTATGATGCTGCTATTAATTATACTCCCTCTTTTTGTCCATTTCTGGTCCCTGGAAAAGCAGCACCACCTATTCTTAAAAAAGGGAAGGAGATCTCTTCTGAATGCTGAAAACCCTCCTAAAGCTGTTCCCATCGGTTGCTGCTGGTGGTGATAGAATCTAAATGTGACAAATATCCTGGGGTTATGGCAGCTCTGCCTGGCCTTATGAATGGATTTTTGTATCCTCTTGCGCTGAGCTTGTGAACAGGAAGGGATTCTTTCCCTTTAACAAAGCAGGCTGACCGCTTCTTGCTGTGAGCTCTAGGGGACAGTCTGTATACAACTAGGCTGGACACCCAACAGGCCAGGGCGGCATAGTCCCAGTATGGAGACTGGTCTCATCCTACGTTTTAGTTTTAACACATGTTATTTATTATGAGAGAATGTTCTAGAGGTGGATTTAAGTGTTGAAGTTTCAGCTTGATAAGCTTGTAATGAGTAACACATTCTTTAGATCAATGATTCTCACGTTGGGGGGCTTATCAGATGATGAGGTGGCGTGTCACTGCTTGTCAGGTGGTGACACAAGTGGTGTTTGTGCAGTGTTTGTAGATAAAATACTTCTGTTTTTAATGTAAATAAATACATGGTAACACTTATACTATTTTTCTGATAAAATAACTTGAAGCAGTATGAACACCAAAGAGTTGGTGTGATACTTAATACTTCTGGTTCAGGTGGTGATGTTGGCTTTGTTTTTTTAACACAGCTGCCTTCCAAACAATGTAGATTTTAATTATGCAGGGGGGAGAGAAAGAGAGAGAGAGAGAGAGAAAGAGAGAGAGAGGAAATGGTGATGGCACACAGATTTGTTTTAAAGTTTATTTTCTCCTAATGATAACATACCATAGAAGTCTTTTCTTTTGAGTAACATTGAGATAAAAAAAGAGAAAATAGGGTTTCAAGTCAAACATACCTGAGATTAAATACAAGTTCTGACATTTATTGGCTCTGTTACCTTGGTCAGAAAAACTTCTTGAGTTTACCTACATGAGAAAAATGTACTTCTTGAAGAATAATTGTGAGCTTTACATTAAATAACATATACTTGATATTTAGTTCAGTCTCGTCACAGGCAGGGGATGAGTAAATGTTTGCTGACGGAAGTCACAGTCTGGTGAGGAGTTAATCCTGGAGAACAGTGGTCACAGGACCATGCCCCAGGGACAGCGGCTGTGGGGTACAGCAGGTGTCACGGGAGCAAAAGGGGGCTTGTCTGGGAGAGCTTCCTGGAGTGACCTTGAGCTGACTATGGAAGGACAAGTGTGAATCTCTTTATCAATCAAGGAAGAAAGAGGAAGCAGGGAGAAGGCTATTGGGCCCAGACTCACATCCAATTTCCTAGCTTTGGATGGGAGTTTTATGGATGAATCACCTTCTTCCATAGAGTTGCTGTGTTCTCCTTGCTCTCCTCTGTTGGCACAGGAAGATCTGAGAAGGGGAGAACTGCAGGGACACGACTTTGGGGCTGTGGCTCTGAGCTCTGCATCTGGAAGGGTCCTGTCGGGGAGGTGGTGGTGTGCTGGTGCCTCTCCATGCCGGGGCAGACTGGCCGTCCATTTCACAAGGGGAGGGCTGGGCAGCTTGGCAACGGTGACACCCATGGCTGTCCATGTGTGTAGTGAGTGCATGCTCACATACTTACCTGGCGTTGATGGCCACCTTGTACTGTGTTCCTGCTGGTTGGGCAGAGTATGTGACACAGCAAGGTGGCTGCTCACTGGTTAGTGGAGACTCCCCCAGGACTTGCCCTGGGACCCAGTGATCCCTCCTCTCTGCAAACCACTCTCATCCAACACAGCCGGGCAGCCCACTTGCACCAAAAAAGTACAATTATTCCTATTACCAGAATGTAAATCACTCTTTTGCATTCCTGGGTAGATGGAGTCTCTGAGGCTTCAATTACCAAAGTTATGCAAACAGCCTCTTTTCCAGATTTCCTTAGAGTATGTCCCCCCTGCATAGGGGGACAAAGATTCTTTGTGGAAATTGGGCACTGAAATTGCCTTGAAAATACGTTTATAATTGCATATAAAACAAAAGTGCATGTGAGCTATGTGGTTTTATTTTTAATTATCTTTTTTCAGTAAACATTCCACTAAGACCTTAAAAAAAATCCCACAGCCTCATAAACGAATAAATAAAATATGAGGCATAATAAAATCAGATGATATAATGTACATGAAAAACGGGACAGGAGGAATATAGATAGAAAATATATAGTCTTATAAAACCAACATTTCACTCTTTTACAAAATAAATATCTCTAGAATATTATAAGCAAACAAGTTTTAAAACTTAGAAACATACTCTATTATTTTATCTTAGGCTTTATGTCTAAACATTAGTATATTTATATTTCTTTTTGTTTTTATTAATCCACTGAAGCAAGTTTCAGCTAATTCCTGCAACTGAAATGCACTCCACAGATACTATCTTTTCATGAAGGATAAATAAATTTGTATTTTGTGATGCAGCTATATTATTTTCATTGAGAAGTTTTTTCTTCTATTAGATTTTTCCATTCCTATAGTAAGGCGGTCTTAAAATTGATAAAACAGCGGCACAAATAATGAGTAATGGAAAGCAGGTCACGCGGCATTAATTCAGATTAAATGGGTGCGCTCGGACACAGCAGGGCGGTGTCCTCGGTGGCGGCCCCACCCGACCGCTGGAAGCAGCTGCAACGCCTTGCCGCCTCCTTCCCTTCCCCATGGTAATTCCTGGACTCTTGTCTCAGCAAACACTGAAAAAGCAAATAAGAGAGTTATTTCAGCGGTGCTGAGAGGCAAGGCCCAGTGCCCATCTGGGGTTAGTGGTGCCCCACTGTCCTAGTTCCTTCCACGATGACAGCCCAGGAACAGAGCCCTGGGGGGAAGCCAGTTGCCTTTCTTCACTTGGGGAAACGCAACTCAAAAATAAAAGTAGGAAGGGCACCCCAACAACCACGACTTGTGTGTCTGCTGCTGGCATTTATGCCCAGCAGCCCCTCCTTGTCTATGGGGAGCCCCTCCAAGACCATTGTGGATGGGCCCCAAAACCGCAGCTAGGACTTAATTCTGCAACACGCTATGCAGACGGCTGCTGAGCGGCAGGCAGCGGAGAGTGCAGCGTAGGGGATGCCGGGAGCGCATGCAGAGTGGAGGATGCCGGGAGGGCATGCAACGTGGGGGATGCCGGGAGCGCCTGCAGCGTGGGGAATGCCGGGAGTGCGTGCAGCGTGGGGGATGCCGGGAGCGTGTGCAGCGTGGGGGATTCCGGGAGCTCCTGCAGCGTGGGGGATGCCGGGAGCGCCTGTAGCGTGGGGGATGCCGGGAGCGCCTGCAGCGTGGGGAATGCTGGGAGTGCGTGCAGCGTGGGGGATGCCAGGAGGGCGTGCAGAGTGGAGGTGCAGCCCACAGCAGGACTCACGGTCCAGGCGGACGAGAGGGGGTGGCGTGAGATTTCAGTGTGCCACTCAGAATGGCGAGCAATTTCAGACTTTTGAATTACTTACTTCTGAATTTTCAACGGACTATTTTCAGACCCTGACTGACCTAGGGTGGCCAGTTTCACCGAGGACAGTGGAGCCGCAGGTGAGGAGCGAGCAGTGGATCTCTGGCCAGTGTAACTGCGCCCTGCGGGTTCCATGGAAGGCTTCTCCTCTGAGTTTGCCTGTGACCTTGAGAAAATTATCCTGACCATTTATGACGGTAAAGGTGAAGTTCTTTTTATTTATGGAATGTTCTGATGTGTCGGTCGGTCTATCTACGGCAGAGTCACAAATCATAGTCCGAGATAGTCAGCAGCACCGCAGTGGCCGACGCCTCCTGAAGTGGACCTGAGGTTCAGAACCAGACGGGCCCAAGTGGACGGGTCCGGGCAGCAGGCTGGTTCCTCGTACCGACACCTCTGACTGTCCGCTAGCTCCTTACAGTCCCCGGCGTGGCCAATTGACAGAGGCTCTACTGTGTTCTGTTTAGGTTGCATATTTGGTGAATTATTCTTCAACATTTAAAAATCAGGAGATTGCATGTTAAAATATCTAGATTTCTGGATTTTTTAAACTAACAAATTGAGAAATTGCGTAGTGGGCCTACACTTCTTCTGACTAGCTCTAAATAGCAGCGGTACTTACTAAATCCGCGTCCATGAGCCTGGTTACCATAAGGACATTTGAAGACTCCCTGCCAATGACACCCCGACCGTCCATTCATTGCTTTTGTATTCTTTTGTGTTTTCAGACCAGTGAGTTTCTAAATGGTCACGTATTAGAATCACCTGAAGAGCTATGAGGCCTCTGCTACACATGCCTCCCCTTGAGATTTGATTGGTCTGGAGAGAGGTGATTTTTTTTTTTTTTTTTTTTTTAATTGTTGGGGATTCATTGAGGGTACAATAAACCAGGTTGCACTGATTGCATTTGTTAGGTAAAGACCCTCTTGCAATCATGTCTTGCCCCCAGAAATTTCAGAGTAATATGAAGGTACAAATGATTAGGTTACAATGTCTGCGTTTGTTAGGTAAAGTCCCTGTTGTAGCTGTGTCCAGCATCTGGGACATATACCCTTGTGCCCATCAGTTAGGAGCACACCAGCACCCCTCTGTCCTCCCTTCTCCCTCCAACTTGAATTGAGTTTTTCTCTTATATTGGTGTGTGTGTGTGAGTGTGTGTGTTAGATCCTCTACTGTCTTCATGTCAGTATTAAGCACATTGGATTTTGGGTGTCTATTTTTGTCGTATTTTCCTGAGGAGAATGTGTTTCAACTCCATCCAGGTTAATACAAAAGATGTAACGTCTCCATCTTTTTATGGCTGAATAGTATTCCATGGTGTACATACACCAAAGTTGATTAATCCTTTCCTGGGTTTATGGGCACTTGAGTTGTTTCCACATCCTGGTGATTGTAAATTGAACCATGGTAAAAAATCAAGTGCAAATGTCCTTATGGTAAAAATGATTTTGTTTTTTCTTCTGGGTAGATGCCTAGTAATGAGATTCTGGGATCAAATGGAAGGTCTGTTTTGAATTCTGTGAAGATTATTCATCCTTCTTTCCATTTGTCCCATCAACAGTGTAAAAGTGTTCTCTTTTTGGGGAGGGGTATTTTTATTTTTTTTATTAAGTCATAGCTGTGTACATTAATGCAATCATGGGGCACCATGCACTGGTTTTATATACAATTTCAAATATTTTCATCAAACTGGTTAACAAAGCCTTCCTGGCATTTTCTTAGTTATTGTGTTAAGACATTTATATTCTACATTTAGTAAATTTCATATGTACCCTTGTAAGATGCATCATAGGTGTGATTCCACCAATTACCCTCCCCTCCCTTCCCCTCCCCTCCCTTTCCTTTCGGGGAGGGGTATTTTTAACAGCATCTCAGGTGATTTTAATGTGCAGTCCAAATTGAGAAACTCTGGCCCAGGGAGTACAGAAAGCAACACTGATCATTTTCCCATGAGGTTCTTAATTAAGTTACTGCTTGACCTTGTGCTTGCCATTAAAGAAATTGCAGCTTTCTTGGTTTTTGCAAGGGGAATTGATCTAATGTTCTCCTTCTTTAAATTTCCTTGTGTTTGGGCATTCACTGGGGTTCATGAAATTCACAAATTGTGTTTGGGGCAGGGGATGGATGCAGCATCTCTTCTTCTAAGCATTTACAGTTGCTGAAGACCACGCTCTTCCTGTTCAGATTCCTCCCTTGTAAGGTGCAATGCAGAGAGCTGTAGTTTGATACCCGGGATGTTGCCCCCTTTCCAATGCTGAGCAAGGCAGGGGTGGAACTTTTTGGCTGAGCAAAAGACATGCATCTGTAGAGTTTGTCATGAGCTCCGCCTTTTAAAGGCCCATAAAAAGGCAGGATGACAATTTAAAGGCTCATCTGTCACAAACGTTTTCAATCTTGCCGTGATTTATGAAGTGCTGTAAATTGCAATCATGCTGGCCTGTAACAACCTGGCAGCTACTTCAATAGCAAAACTTTCATCCAAAAATATGACCTAGTGGGGGAATAAAAATTTTAGAAAGGAACTCTAGTTTAATAGGCAGGTGCTATTATTATTTGCTTTCAAGGGAAAGTATTTTTCAGTAAGAAATGTCTCTTTCCCGTCCACAGGACTGAGTCCCAGTTCTGTGCATCTTAAGACCATGCTAGAGGTCAAGAAGAAGAAATGGCAAGACATGTGCCGCTCTCATTAGAAATGAACTATCCCGGGTCTTCCTCACTGCCCTCTGTGCTTCTGCCTGCAGACAGACATTCCCTGGAGTCCTTTGGGAAAAGACTGAAAACTGCACAACAGTCAGGATCGGGCAGTTTGTTGTGTGAATAATGGATTGGCAGGTCTAGGATAAAAAGAAGTGTGTGTGTGTGTGTGTGTGTGTGGGGGGGGGTATGTAAAGGTGTGGGAACTGCGGAAGAAGCCAGAGGTTAGCTGGGGCTGTATCCACCTGGTTCTTGTACAAAATCTTTCACATTGCAACACTGACGTTTTCAGACCTTGCTGATAGAAAACCTTACTCTCTCAGAAGAAACTTAACAATTACGATTCCTGACATGCGCCGTGGATGTGGATTTGCTATCACCTTAGAATTAGATGAGAACGGATGTGGGAAATTCCCCTAGCTGTATCTACAGTACAGGGATGCATTGCAGGGGCAGCTCTGTGTGTGTAGACCACAGACTTAGAATTTTAAAACAAGGTGTTTCTGCTCATAAGACCTGCAGAGCAGGAAGGAAGGAGACGGGGAGGGCATGTGGCCTAGCCAGGGGCTGGGACCCATCTTGTCCCCATTTTTTAAAAACATTAAAATGACAGGCTTTCTTTTATACTTAATTTGCCCTTCAAGCTTTGCCTTGTGGTCAGCTGGGGAGAAGGGGCCTCATGGTGCTCAGGGAGGAAAGAGCACAGAGAAGGGTGTAAGGGGGAGGGAAGCTGCCAGACTTCCAGCAATCTGTTGGAAAGGGGTAAATTTAAAAGGGGTACCGATAATATACAGTTGAAAAGATGCCAAATATACTTTTGAAAAGAGGTCAAATTCATATTTGAAAACAAAGGGAGGCATGGCATTTGTTCTGGAGAACAAAGACGATTTTGATATTGAAATTCTGTCAAGGGGTCATGATTGTACAAGGAGTAAAATCTCAGTATTTTTGGTTAGTTGACTTTTTAACAAGATAAGAAATTCTTTAGAGCTGATTTCTTCCCATAGCCTATCTTTTTTTTTTTTTTTTTCATAAGAAAGGATGCTAAGGATGCTAGTTTATTTATTTATTTACTTTTGAGAAAGTCTCACTATGTCACCCTAGGTAGAGTGCCATGGTGTCATAGCTCACAGCAACCTCGAACTCTTGGGTTCAAGTGATTCTCTTGCCTCAGAGTCCCAAGTAGCTGAGACTACAGGTGCCTGACACAATGCCCAGCTATTTTTAGAGATGAGCTCTCACTCTTGCTCAAGTTGGTCTTGAGCTCCTGAGGTCGGGCAATCCACCGGCCTTGGCCTCTCAGAATTCTGGGATTACAGGTGTGAGCCACTGTGCCTACTCAGCCTCTTTTCCCTTTTATAAATTCTCACCCAGATAAGTGATGTTTCATTCATGGGCAGAAAGAAGGTATTCTTAATCAAAGTTTTGTTTGTAATCTTTTTATTTTTGATTATTATTGTTGTCTAATACAGGCATAGATTTATAGAGTACATGTGCTGTTTTGATACAGGCATCTGATGTAACAGAATGATTGGGGTATGTCCATCACCTCAAACATTTATCCTTTCTTTGTGTTAAGAGCACTCCAATCCCACTCCTTTAGTTGTTTTAAAATATATCATCCCTTATTGTTAATTATGGTCACTTGTTGTGCTATCAAGTATTATTCACTTTAACTATCTTTTTGTACCCATTAACCCTCCCCACTTTATCCCCTCCTCCCCACTACCTTTATCAACCTCTGGTAACCACCATAACCAAAATTTGGAAAGTACTTAATCATTTGATGCAAACTACTGTTATGTCCTCTGACAAGGCTGAACTTGTGCTGAGCCCTGTGTTTCCAGAAAGCACTGACAGTTAAGAAATTCTACCACGTTTGTTGCCTGAAAATGGCTAGCTGTTGTCAAAGAAAAATTGCACTGTATGAAGTTAAACAGGCAAGGAAGACTTTATCCAAGACTATTGCATCAGGAAGCGAGCTTGAATTCAGAACTAAATACAACAGGAGAAGTGGGGATTTATAGCCAACATTCCAGGGGTAGAACGTCAGCAGGTGGAAAATTCCTAAGAGGAGCCTGGGTAGTGTCAAGAGTGTGGAGAGCTCTTGCTAAATGGCTTGGCAGAATGTTTGCTGAATGGGTCAGCAGGCCACACTTGAGACACCATTGGGAAGAGGGCTCAGAGCAGCTTAACTGAAGTTTCCTCAAGAAGAGAGACCTTGTCACCATAAAGATCATCCTGTCCTTGTCTGCTCTGGGAAAAGCTGCCTCGTCCTTCCTCATGAACCCAGAGACTCGTAGACACTGCCCCGTTTATCTACTTCCAAGAAGCCTCAGACCCCTTTCATTTTCTTTGAGGTATTCCTCATCAATGACTGTTCTCTTCATTGCAACAGCCAGAATCAAACCATCTCCTTAATTGTCTGTTGCGATTTTTCTTTCTCAGTTTTGGTGCTATGGCCCAGGTAGGAGTGGAACCTGTCTTTGGAACTCGGTCTGTTCCATCCAGGCAGCAAAGCGTCTCAGGGCCCTCTGTGCTCTGTTTTTGACTAGTGATCAGGGTACTCAGTGGGGACCCAGACTCTGCCTTCCCCAGATTGAATCCTAGATGGTAAGTGGGCCCCTGCAAAATCACAAAGTGTTTGTTGTTTCACCTTACAGAAAGAAGGGTGCTGGAAATAATTAGGTTTATGAGATGTTACTACTGATGAGTTGCTTGGGAAGAGTTGTCACATCAGAAGAGACGCCTGGCGTCTCTAGGTTAAATTTGTGTGTGTGAGATGTTAGCGCAGTATTTCACAGTGTGTGCTCTGGGAGAGGTTCCTGGAGCCCTGCCAGCGCCCTGTGTTGCCCATGTGTCTACTCTTCTGAGTCCTGGTGCTACTCGGCTTGATAACAGGTGACGGTATATTGTTATTTGTCATAATTTCAGTTATTTTCTTACATGTTAACTTGGTTACAACTTTTTAAAATTTGAATCTGTGGTGGCTCAGGCTTATAATCCTAGCACTCTGGGAGGTCAAGGCGGGTGGATTGCTTAAGCTCAGGAATTTGAGACCAGCATGATCAAGATGGAGACCCTGTCTCTAAAAATAGTTGGGTGTTGTGGTGGGTGCCTGCAGCACTGTCTACTTGGGAGACTGAGGCAAGAGGATCACTTGAGCCCAAAAGTTTGAGGTTGCTGTGAGCTATGACGCCATGACACTCTACCCAGGGTGACAGAGTGAGACTCTGTCTTAATTAAAAAAAAAAAAAAAAAAAATCTGACATCTTCTGTGCCAGTTTCAATCAGGAATTCACATCACTCACCCATGGAGTTTTTTTTTTTTTTTTTTTTTTTTTGCAGTTTCTGGCTGGGGCTGGGTTTGAACCCGCCGCCTCCAACATATGGGGCTGGCGCCCTACTCCTTTGAGCCACAGGCATTGCCCACCCATGGGGTTTTATGAAAACATAGATGTCTAGGACCTACTCAAGACTGGCTGAATCTCTTTACTCGATGTTCTTGCTGAATCCTTGGTACTATCTGCTTTTCATATGCACAGTAGTCACGTCTCAGGACTATTGTGCATCTGAAGACATTTTCTCTCTGTTATGTTCACTTATTTTATAAATTAGATACAATATCTACTTTTCTTTGAAAATTGGGTTAAACATGTTTATAAATATATTTGTCTGAAATTTTTTTCTTTTCTTTTTTTTTGCAGTTTTTGGTCAGGGCTGTGTTTGAACCCACCACCTCAGGTATATGAGGCTGGTGCCCTACTCTTTTGAGCCACAGGTGCTGCCCTTGTCTGAATTTTTTTTGGATTGACTTTATCTTTTTTGCTTACCACAGAAACAGCCACATTTCTTTGTCATTTGCATTACTCTTGTAATGAACTGTCGTTAGATTTTGTACTTTTAAAACGTAGTGGTAATAAGTTAACCACAGCTATGTTTAGTCCTTTGTCACCCACAGATAGCTTTTGTTTTAGTCTGATGCTTCCCCAAAAGCACTAGCAACCAGCCGTAGCCAGACTGCCTCATCTTCAACAAAGAAAAGGAAAAGGCTCTGCCAAACTCAAAAAGGTCCCTGTGCTAACTTACCATTCTAGCTGTACCTATATGAATAACCAGATCCAATCTGGTGAAATCAATTTCATTCTGTGATCAGGAATAGTCTTTGAAGTTATTTTAGTCAAAAATATTTCAATGGGAAGCTGTACTATCTGTGGTATACTTTTCTGCTTCAGCAGATTCCAGTTCTTTTCATCACCTTTGAGCTATTTTGCACCTCTTCAGAAATGTGGGTCATTGACCGGTGTGCACATTCTGTCTTGTCTGGTGAACATTTATTTATTTATTTTATTATTAAATCATAGCTGTGTACATTAATGCAATCATGGGGCACCATACACTGATTTTATAGACCATTTGACATATTTTGATCACACTGGTTAACGTAGCCTTCCTGGCATTTTCTTAGTTATTATGTTAAGACATTTACATTCCACATTTACTAAGTTTCACATGTACCCTTGTAAGATGCACCGCAGGTGTAATCCCACTACTCACCCTCCCTCCACCCATCCTTTGCCATCCCTCCCCTCCCTCTCCCCCTTCCCCATATTCTTGGGTTATAACTGGGTTATAGCTTTCATATGAAAGCCAAAAATTACTTTCATAGTAGGGCTGAGTACATTGGATGCTTTTTCTTCCATTCTTGAGATACTTTACTAAGAAGAATATGTTCCAGCTCCATCCATGTAAACATGAAAGAGGTAAAGTCTCCATCTTTCTTTAAGACTGCATAATATTCCATGGTATACATATACAATATTTATTCCATTCGTGGATTGATGGGCACTTGGGCTTTTTCCATGACTTAGCAATTATGATTTGGACTGCAATAAACATTCTGGTACAAATTGTTATAATGTGATTTTTGGTCTTCTGGGTATATACCTAGTAGAGGAATTATAGGATTGAATGGCAGGTCTATTTTTAGATCTCTAAGTGTTCTCCAAACATCTTTCCAAAAGGAATGTATTAATTTGCATTCCCACCAGTAGTGTAAAAGTGTTCCCTTTTCTCGTTATCCACGCCAACATCTCTGATCTTGGGATTTCGTGATATGGGCTAATCTTACTGGAGTGAGATGACATCTCAGAGTAGTCTTGATTTGCATTTCTCTGATAATTAAGGATGATAAGCATTTTTTCATATGTCTGTAGGCCGTGCACCTATCTTCTTCAGAGAAGTTTCTCTTCAAGTCCCTCACTCAGCCTGTGATGGGATCACATGTTCTTTGTTGCTTATATGTTTGTGTTCTTTATGGATTCTGGTTATTAAATCTTTGTTGGAGACATAACCTGCAAATATCTTCTCCCATTCTGAGGGCTTTCTCCTTGCTTTACTTACTGTGTTCTTGGCTGTGCAAAAGGTTTTTAGTTTGATCAGGTCCCAGTAGTGTATTTTTGAAGTTGCTTCAATTACCTGGGGAATCCTCCTTATAAAATATTGGCCCAGATCAATTTCTTCAGAGTTTTCCCAGCACCTTCTTCTAGTATTTTTATAGTTTCATGTCTTAAATTTAAATCTTTAATCCAGTGAGAGTCTTAGTTAATGGTGAAAGGTGTGGGTCCAGTTTCAGTCCTCTACAGGTTGCCAGTCAGTTCACCCAGCACCATTTGTTAAACAGGGACTCTTTTCCCCACCGAATGTTTTTAATTGGCGTGTCAAAGATCAGATAATGGTAAGTAGCTGGGTTCATCTCTTGGGTTTCTATTCTGTTCCATATATCCACCTCTCTGTTTTTGTGCCAGTACCATGCTGTTTGGATCACTATCGATTTATAGTATAGTTTGAGGTCCGGTAGCGTGATTCCTCCTGCTTTGTTTTTATTTCTGAGTAATGTCTTGGCTATTGGAATTTTTTTCTGACTCCATATAAAACAAAGTATTATTTTTTCAAGATCTTTAAAGTATGACAGTGGAGCTTTAATAGGGATTGCATTAAAATTGTATATTGCTTTGGATAATATGGACATTTGAAGAATGTTGCTTCTTCCCAGCCATGAGCATGGTATGTTTTTCCATTTGTTAACATTTTCAGCTATTTCTTTTCTTAGAGTTTCATAGTTCTCTTTATAAGATATTTCACATCCTTCGTTATATAAACTCCCAAATATTTCATCTTTTTTGGCACTACTGTGAATGAAATAGGGTCCTTAACTGTTTTTTTCAGCTTGACTGTTGTTGGTATATATAAAGGCTACCATTTTTGGTAGATTTATGAATGTTGATTTTGTAACCTGAGACACTGCTGTATTCCTTGATCATTTCTAAGAGTTTTGTAGTAGAATCCCTGGTGTTTTCCAGATATACAATCATATCACCTGAGAAGAATGAAAGTTCGATCTCTTCCGACCTTATATTGATACTCTTGATTGCCTTTTCTTCCCTAATTGCGATGGCTAAAACTTTCATTACAATGTTAAAGAGCAGTGGAGAGAATGGGCAACCTTGTCTGGTTCCTGATCTGAGTGGAAATGATTTCAATTTAATTCCATTCAATATGATATTGGCTGTGGGTTTGCTGTAGATGGCCACTGTGTGTTTAAGGAATGTCCCTTCTATACCAATTTTCTTAAGTATTCATTCTGATCATGAAGGGATGCTGGATATTATCAAAAGCTTTTTCTGCATCAATTGAGAGAACCATATGGTCTTTTTTTTTATTTGTTTATGTGCTGAATTATATTTATAGATTTACGTATTTTGAACCAGCTTTGAGACCCTGGGATAAAACTGACTTGGTCATGAGGTATAATTTGTTTAATGTGTTGCTGGATTCTGTTTGTTAGGATCTTGTTGAATATTTTTGCATCTATATTCATTAGTGATATTGGTCTATAATTTACTTTTCTTGATGGGTCTCTTCTTGGTTTGGGGATCCGGGTGATGTTTGCTTCATAGAATGTGTTGGGTAGTCTTCCTTCTTGTTCTATATTTTGGAACAGGTTGAGTGATATCGGTACTAGTTCCTCTTTAAAGGTTTGGTAGAATTCTAATGTGACGCCATCGAGTCCCGAGCTTTTCTTTTCAGGGAGATTTTGTGGTTGATGCTATTTCAGAACTTGATATTGGGCCTGTTTAATATTTCCACTTGATTCTCGCTAAGTCTTGGAAAGTGGCATTCTTCCCAGTATTGGTCAATTTCCTTCAGATTTTTGCATTTCTGAGAATAAAGTTTCTTCTAATATTCATTAAAGATTTTTTGAATTTCTGAGGAGTCTGTTGTTATTTCATCTTTGTCATTTCTGATTGATAAAATTAGAGATTTTACTCTTTTTTTCCTGGTTAGATTAGCCAAAATTTTATCTATTTTATTGACCTTTTCAAAAAACCAACTTTTTGATTTATTGATCTGTTGTATAATTCTTTTGTTTTCAATTTCATTTGATTCTGCTCTAATTTTGGTTATTTCTTTTCTTCTACTGGGTTTGGGGTTGGAATATTCTTCCTTTTCCAGTTGCTTGAGATGTCCCATTAAGTTGTTAACTTCCTCTCTTTCTGTTCTCTATGGGAAGGCTTGCAGTGCTATAAATTTCCATCTTAGGACTGCCTTTGCGATATCCCAGAGGTTCTGATAATTCAAGACTTCATTGTCGTTTTGTTCCAAAAATTTGGCAATTTCTTTCTTAATCTCATCTCTGACGCAGCTATCATTTAGCATAAGGTTATTTAACTTCCATGTTTTTGCATGAGTATGCAGATTCTTGTTGTTACTGACTTCAACTTTTATTCCATTGTGGTCCAAGAAGATGCGAGGAATAATTTCTATTTCTTTAAATGTACTGAGGTAGACTTGTGACCTAAGATGTGATCGATTTTGTAGTATGTTCCATGGGCTGATGAGAATTATGTGTCTTCAGTTTTGTTGGGATGAAATGTTCTGTAGATGTCTGCTAATACCAAATGTTGGATAATTAGGTTTAAATCTAAAATTTCTTTGCTCAGCTTCTTATTGGAGGATGTATTCAACACTACCAAAGGAGTGTTGAAATCTTCAAATATTATTGAGCTGGAGGAAATCAAGTTGCTCATGTCTGTTAGAGTTTCTCTTACAAATTGAGGCGCATTCTGGTTTGGTACATAAACATTAATAAATGAAATCTCATATTGAGTATTACCCTTAACAAATATGCAGTGACCATTCTTATCCTTCCTTACTTTTGTTGATTTAAAGCCTATTGTATCTGCAAATAGAATTGCAACAACTTCTTTTTTCTGATTACCATTTGCCTGAAATATGGATGACCATCCTTTCAACCTGAGTCTATATTTATCTTTTAAGGTAAGATGTGATTCTTGTATGCAACAAATATCTGGCCTGAGTCTTTGTATCCAGTGAGCCAACCTGTGTCACTTTAGAGGACAGTTTAAGCTATTCACATTAATGAAGAATATAGAGATGTCTGGTAAAATTTTGGTTATAGAGTTTTTCAAAAGTCCAGTGGAAATGAAAAGTCCATTTTTAATCCTTTCACCACTGTGGAAGTTGGATTTTGATCAAAAGTTTCTGAGTGAGTTTACTTTTGTGGTAGAAAATTGGGCTGGTCATTATGGAGGATAGGTCTGAGAATATCCTGAAGAGCTGGTTTGGTTATGGCAAATTTCTTCAACATGTGAATGTCATTAAAGTATTTAATTTCTCCATCATAAATGAAACTCAGTTTAGCTGGATATAGGATCCTGGGTTGAAAGTTATTTTGTTTTAGGTGATTAAAAGTTGATGACCACCCTCTTCTGGCTTGAAAAGTTTCAGCAGAGAGATCTGCAGTCATTCTAATATTCTTCCCTTTGTAGATAGCAGTTTTCTTACATCTGGCTGCTTTCAGAATTTTCTCCTTTATATTAACTTTAGTGAAGTTAATTATGATGTGTCTGGGGAATGTCTTATTCAGGTTGAGTTGTGCTGGGGTTCTGAAATTGCTATCTGAATTTCAGAATCTCTTGGCATGTCTGGAAAATTCTCTTTCATTATTTCATGGAGAAGGGCCTCTTTGCCTTGCAAAGCCACTTCATCACTTTCAGGGATTCTTTTTTTTATTATTAAATTTAAATCATATCGGTGTACATTAATGCAATCATGGGGTACTATACATTGCTTTTATAAACAGTTTGACGTATTTTTATCACACTGGTTAATATAGCCTTCCTGGCATTTTCTTAGTTTTTGCGTTAAGACAATTATATTCTACATTTACTAAGTTTCACATGTACCCTTGGGAGAGGGAGGGGAGGTGGGGAGGATGGGCACAGGGAGGGTGATAGGTGGGCTTTCATTTCTGCTTCTAATGAGGCAGATATTAGCCTTCTTCAAATTATCGCAGAACTCTCTGAGAGAATGATTCATTTTTGCTCTCCATTTTTCTTCCTCTTTGAGAGTTTGGGAACTTTCAAAAGCTTTGCCTTCAATGTGAGAAGTCCTTTCCTCTGCTTTCTCCATTCTGTTACTGAGGGATTCTACTGTATTTTTCAGATCTTTGAGGACTGCAAATTCTTGCTTCAGTGTGTCAAAATCTTTGGTGGTTTTGTCTTTAAATTTGTTGAATTCTTGGGACAACTTTTGAATTGGTCCTCAAATTTCTAATTCTAAATTTTCCTCCATTCTATTAATCTTATTTGCAATCCGAATTCTGAATTAGATTTCTGCCATATCAACTATCTGTTTATGAATGGAATCTTTAGTTATATCTGCCATATCTTCCCTTGGGGGGGTTGATCTACTCTGGTTATTCATGTTACCAGAGTTTTTCCACTGATTCCACCCCATGATTATTTTACACTGTGTCACTTTACCCCTGGAGCTTTGTCGAGGGCCCATACAGTGCTATGGCCTGAGGAACTGGGGACCTGTTTGGTGTGGTGGGGCTAAGTGTCTCTGTCTTATTTTCAGCTGGTCTCTGCCTGACGCTAGTGAAACAGTTGCTCTGGGTTGAAGTCTCAGCTGTGGAGAAATACCAGCAGTTAAGTCACCCTACCTCCCACAGGCAACAATTAGAAAAGGAAAATCAAACCTTTCTGCAACCACACACCCAGGGCACCACTTGGATAGTCCTTGGGAGATTGGCTCAGTTCAAAAGGTCCAAATCAATTGACTCAGTCAGCAACTGTCTCAGGTGAAAGAGTTTAAAAGGTCTCTGGCAACTAGATTGCAGGGGTCTGCTGAACTCAAATATGACTTGCTCTGGTGCTCTGTGAGGTCAGGAGGACCCACCCAGCAAATAAATTAGTCTGGTAAGGTTGATGCCTCCTTCCCCACCTTGCACCTCTGTTATACCCAGTCACTGATAACCCCACTGATCTGTGACCCAGTTGCCTCCAATGAGCAGATACTCCATGGAGTTGTACCTGCCTGAATCACAAGGAAATCTGTGTCTCCTCAGCCAGGCCACTGCTCTCTACCTCTGTCTGGCAGGGGGAGGTGAGGGCTGACAACCTCGGGCACTTGATGGAGGCTGGGGGTGTTCACTCAGTTCCAGCCCTGCCCCTGATTGATGTTACTGACAGAACAAAAAAACTTTGCAGAATTTGTTTCTGTCCTGGCTAAATTCCCGGGGCCTGTGTTTCCATCCCAGATCTGTTCCATGGGTGGTTGCCACCTAAGAAGATGCCCAGCCTCCTCTGGTTGTCCAGAGAGACAGGGGGTGTGATTCCAGAATATCCAGGGATGAGCCCTATTTTTGCCAAAAATGGCCACTGCTCTGCGCCTTGGGGCACCACCGCTCCAGCGTGGTTCCCCCTCAGCCAACAGTCCTCTCCTCACTCCTGTGCCACAGAATCAGCACTGACCAGCTGCAGTCCAGGCCATTTTGTTTGTATCTTTGGGGTGGCAGTTCTCCTCAGCAGGGTTGATACGTGTTCTTCAACCTTCTTTCTTGGTGCAGCTCTAATCTGCCAGGTTACTTGCTAAATTTCTGTCCTTTAACTCTCCTTCTAGATGGGAGCCTCTGTGGAAAGCTGGCTTCGGTCAGCCATCTTGTCTCCGCCAGTAGACTCTTGTCATAAAGTACCACTGTCCTTTTTAGCAGTGAAACAGATCAGCAGAAAAGGAGATAGTCTGGAGACATCCTCACTAAATTCTTGTCTTTCCATCTTGCTTGATATGTTGCTTTACTCTGCTTTCCTTACTCATGGTTGGTTATATTCTCATACTTATCTCTGGGTGTGTGCCTTTATTTTTCAAGTATTTCCCTTTTTATATGTTTGGGCCTTGATATTTTCACCAGTTTGACATCTGACTTTGCTGGAGTATTTGGTTTACTACATTTAATGTAACAGTTATATGGTTTAATTTAAGTCTAATGGTTTGCTAAAATTTTTATATTTATCCCCTACTTTTTTACACTATTCTCTCCCTTTTTACTGCTATCATTGGGTTAATTAAACATTATATTCCATTTTACTTCCTGTATTGGATTTTTAGTTACATCTCTTTTTATCACTTTTTTGGTGGGTTCAATTTTAACTTACCATTGTCTACAAAGAATTAATACTGTACCAGTTTATATTTTATCCTTTTAAAATCATCTTCATACTTGAAAAATGTAAGAACCTTACAATACTTTAATTCCACTTACACCCACTCCTAGCCTCTGTGCTATTATTGTTGGGTTTTTTTGTTTGTTTTTTTTGTTTGTTTTTTTACTTCCACTTGACATCTACAAATCCCAACTTACAATGCTAGTACTACTGCTTTAAACAGTCACTGTCCTTTAAGATACATCTTCATGTTTCTTCATATATCTGGAATTTTTAAATTATATATTGGTGTTATGGTTTGGATGTTATCTTCTTCAAACTTTCATGCTGAAATTTGATCCCCACTGTTGGACATGGGGCCCAATGGGAAGTGTTTGGGTCATGGGGACAGACCCTTCATAAATAGATTAATGTCCTCCACCTCAGGGTGAGTGAATTTTCTCTCTGTTAGTTCCCATTAAAGCTGATTGTTTTAAAAAGACTGGCATCTCCACCTCCCTGTGCATCCTCACTTGCCCAGTGCACTCGGCAGACACCAGGTCCCTCTCACCTTGCACCATGAGTGGAAGCAGCCAGTGGCTCTCATTGGATACAATTGCCCCATCTTGAACTTTCCAGCCATCAGAACCATAAGCCAAATAAACCTTTTTTCTTTATGAATTACCCACCCTCTGGTATTCCTTGATAGCAACACTAAATGGACTAATACAACTGGATCCTGGTTTCTGTGTTACATGGAAGATGGATTATGTTGTATTCCTTTTAAAAGTATTATTTTTTGTTGTTGTTTTGTTTTGTGGGGGAGGCAGGGAGTTAATCTTTTGGTAACTTACCGTGATCCTGCTGAGGTTTGGTGTTAGGATTCATTAGAATTGCCCTTATTCTAAGGTGTTGTTTTTATTGAAAGGTCTTCCCTTTCTAGTTTCTTAGATAAAACACAAGGTTTACAGAGTCTCATAATTCTAGCAGGGCTAGAGTACCTATTTCTGCCAATACTGTTGTATCTTTATTTCACTGTTCACTTCAGTTATTCTCTGAGAGGGATTATATACATGTGTAGACCAGGCCTTAGCAAAGGTCCTACAAGAACCCCACACAGAATTCTGGGACCCTCTATATACAGAATTCTCTTTTTTTCCTATTCCTTACCTGGCTCGTTCAATCAGCTGCAAAGTCCCCAGCTCCGACCTCTGCCTGCTCTCCTCAGAAACACCACTTGTTGTGCTTTTGCTTGGACTTTACCTCTGTGTCAGAATCAGGAGGCTGGCCCAGTCTGAAAGGTGAATGGGAAACACATTTTGTGTGTTTCCTGGAACTTGGGGATTACAATTCTTCCTATTGTCAGTGCCTGAAAACTACTACTGATAAATTTTATCTAGCGTCATAGTCCAGATCCATTTATATTGTAGTTGGAAACCACAGCATTTTCTTTTATTTTTTGATGGGAATCACACAATATATATTTTGGAGATATTTCTGTATTTGTAGGACACAAACTTACAGCGATGTTAGAAGTGAATACAATTATGCATGGAGTCACATAGTTTATATATCATACTAACTATAATAATTCTTAGAAGAAGGACTAAATTGTCTTTTTATTCTCCCAATAGAAAATACATCAAAAACTCATTGTCAAATGAACAATCAAAAAGTATGCAGCTAAATAGATAAAAAAGAGAAGGTTTTGTAGAGGTATTTTTAGTAGTTAATGAAAGTATTTTGTTTTTTATTCTAAAATTTGTGTATTTTGTGCTGTTAGCCTTAAAAAGTTGTAGTCTTTTCATTAATGATGGCCCATAAGGTTAATAATCATATACCAAAGGGGAGTCAGGAACTGACTCCACCCATGTTTTGTTTTTATATGTCCTTACACGCACCCCCTTGTCATGTGACTGTTTAGTGAGTTTCATGGCCCACAAAGTCTAAATTTGAGAAATCTGAAATATTCTGTCATACAACTAGAGATCAAGAGAACAGAATTTTTAAAGTTTAACTTTCTCAAAGCAGTATGCAATGACTTTGTGGGTAGGGACAGGAGGAATGGTTAGGTAGTGAGAAAAGAACAAAACAATCTATTCTTTATTATTATACCTCCTTCACTTTGGAGAAGTGCTACAAAAACAGAAATCTTTGAAAGGTCAACTTGAATTACTGGATGTATCATGAGGTAACAATGTGGGAGGAAATCTATCAAAACACTAGGAGAAGCAAATATCCAAGTTCAATTCCAAGAGAATTAGGATATACACAGGCACACACATATATTGCATGTATATTTCCTCCTCCCTTTTATCCCCAACAAAATAAGTAAATTAGTACATTTGGAGAATTAAAACAAACATATACATCCCCAGCAGCAAAGATGACTCTCTCCTATCTTCCTCAAATTCTACAAATTGCTGGTTTAAAGAAGGGGGGTAGCGAGCATACTTCCATTATCTGTTAGGCTCAATTAAGACAACAGCTGTGTTCCAAAATAAACAAGGAAGAGGCTATTTTGCATCAGAATACATTAGGGGAATGGCACTGGGGAAGCACAGATGGCTCCATTCGAGGACATGGGAAAATTACAATTCTCTTCACTGTTTCAGTGTCTGTATGACTTTAAGGTCTCAAGAACCATATCCCTAGTCTCCACAGCCAATTAGGAATAGAAATTTGTACTACTGACTGTGATGATCATAGCTTTTTAGAGCTAATCTTGTAGGGATGGGTGCCTGTTACTCTCTTGGCAATTTATAGTATGCATGCCTGTTATGCATTGGAGAGAAGGAAAAAAAATTGGAGCTAGTTTCTAAAAAGATTGTTGGCAACATAGGTGTCTATGAATAAAGCACTTCTAGGCATTTAAAATGGAAATGAAAATGACACTATATATGTTAGCCTCAAAGCTAACTGGTAAATTGATATCCAGAAATCCCTAGTTTCATCTGTTGTTCAGCTAATAATTCATTGTGTAAATTCTGTCCTCAGTTTCCATGTTATTAAAATGTCTCTAATTAAAACTACCTACCCCTCAGTATTCCTTCTTCCTTCATCAACTTTCCAATGAGAGGATAAGATTCTCTAAGTTCCCCAAAATAGAGCTAAGTACATTCCAAGGAAGAAAAATGATAGAGGTAGAGAAGTACCAATAACAAAAAGTATGTCTGTGTGGTACTAACCCTTGGTTTTGAATACTTCAGCCTGGTTGAGTTGGTAAGAGCTTTGAAGGTTCTTGATCACTGAGTAAGGAGCTATGGAGAACTTACCAAGTTTTACCCATGTAGAAGACAGAACCGCTGCCTTTAGTGTAAAGCATGATCTTGTATTTTACAATACAGTCTGCCATGCACACAGAGGCGTACATGTTTTCTATATGCAGTGAAAATCGCCATGCAAATAGAAGATATGCTTTCTGGCTAGAGTAGCTTTTTTTGTGAAGTCCCCAAGCCATGCAATTGGATATTCAATGTATAAATGCTTGGGGGAAATGTAATTATGATTATTTTCAATATTAAAAAAATAATAATAAGATCATTAATATCCCAGTAAGAAACAATTTTCTTCCTAAGTGTAGTATAAAGAGAAACAGGACTTATTAGTTTAAAAACTCGATTCAAAATTGCCCAAAAGCAGATATAGGCAAGTTTTCAGAAATTAATTGTTTTAATTCCTTGTATATTATTTTTAGTATTTAAGTAGTTAGCAAAGAATTGCTATAAGAAAATTCAATTATTTTTTGCTATGATAACCTTTCCACTGTCTTCAGTGGATATGCTATTCCATGTCTAGTAAAATATCTTCCCCAGATCCCAGTCTCACCCCTGAGCATCCTTGGATGCCTGGTTTTCACTGAACACACTCTCTCCTTGGGGTCCCTACTTCTACATTGTGTATGATTGTGGCTTTAGGACTCATGGGTGGTGGTGTCTCCCTTATTCTCTTCTCCTACCTCCTACTCTCTAATGAGAATTTCTGCTGTTTTGGTTTCCAGGTCCTACAACAAGACACCCTCTCCCTTCCCTGTTGTCCTCATGTATCATAGGCTTCTGTCCTTATTAGCTGCAGATGTTGCAGTTGGCAGCCCTTTAATCTACAACAAGCCCTGCCATCAATATGATAACATATATATCCAACACCATGACTGTTCATTTCCTTGACCCCTTTATTGTCCAGGTACCCACACTGGCCACTCCATCTTCAGTGCACACTCCCTGTCAGACCCTTTAATTCTACCACTTTCAAAATAATTTATCTTTCCCACTGCACCATTATTATTTTTATCCTATTTACTCTTAAACATGATTAAATATCTCCCATCTAAAGAACAAGTAAACAAACATGACATGCCATTTCCTCCCAGTCCTCTAACACCCTGTGTCTCTGTTGCTGTTCACAGTCAGACGTCATAAGGTGTTCCCTGTACTCACCATCCACATTCCTCTCTCATGTGGTTTCTTCTCTTCATTGCTCTACAAAATGCCTCAAAGTCACTGAATACAGTGGATGTTTCTCAATTCTCATTTTACTGCCCTCTTCTTATAATGCTCATCTCTTTGTTTCTGAAACATCTTTGTGTCTTGCTTCTCCTCCTATATATACACTGTCCCACCTTCTCTGACATCTTATCCTCCTTCCCCCAAGACTTAAATTCTGAAGTTCTTCAGTCCTGTCCAAGAACTCCTTATTCACTCAATGTCCCCCCATACACACATACACAAGAATATACTCATGCCTTCATCTTTCATTCCCAGCAGTGCAAGTTGTCTACCACTGTGTCTCCAGCCCAGATGATCTTTAGCTGTTTGGATGAATAGATTCGCCTACTTACTTGACATCTCCACTTTGTTGTCTCAAAAGTGCTTCATTCTTAAAATGTACAAAACCAAATGGATGGTCTTCCTGCAGCAACTCCTCCCACTTTGCACCCAGTCTAATTAAATAAATAGTGAAAAACCATCTTCTTCCAGTTTTGGTCAGCCACTTCAATTAATTTTTACAACCTCCTTCTTCCTCTTCTTCCATCCATTTTCAAGTTCTGTGTAGATGATCCATGAACTATCTCTCAAATACATCTTTTCATGTCCGTGGGCCACCACCCTCACCCTAATAACATCTAGCAGGATCTCTTATCTAGATAAGCCTACTCCAGTAGGCTCCTAACTGATTCACCATTACAAAGTCTTGCTTACTTTCGATCAGTTACCTAAGTGATCTTTCCCCAAAATAAATCTTTTCCTGTGTCCAAATGTTTGAAATATTTAATGACCCCCTATTACATTGAATGTAGAAACATAATCCCTCCCCAACCCCCTGAAGCCAAGTAAAGTATTTATACTTTAGGTCTCATCCAGAAGTGCCCTGCCCCACTGAATGTTTCCCTGGCCTCTTTGACATCCCGACAGCACATTATGAAGTGGGATCCAGACAGTTCTCAGACAAATTTGGCCTAGTTTGGTAAGTAAGCAATGAAAGAAATCAGAAGCAAAAACATAATCAAGAGATCTTTTTGCCTTGAGAAAAGTGACTATAAATCTTAAATAGCATTTAGTGCTCACTGTTTCAGTAAGCTCATTAGAAGTCCCTGGTCTAACTTCTATAGAAGTATGAGGCTATAACAGAAACATTTACTAAAAATGCTAAACCATTTTTCAGAATGATGTGGTACCCCCAATACTGAAGAGAATCGTTTCAGAACACATTTTCACAGATCACCTTAATTCAACTTGAACTAAATTCATTTATGAGAGCCGCCAGGCTGTATATCTCAACTTATCTTTGCCTTGAATTTGCCTACCATAGATATTGTTCAAACTGCACGGATCATTGAGCAGTTCTGCCCTTCCTTGTCCTTCTCGATAATCAGAAGGAGCTTGCAACTTGTTATGTGTTTCCATAATGAAGAATTCAGAAATGACCTTTGCATGCATCCCAGGAAAAGGTGATATAAAATAGCCTTCTCAGTCCTCTGGGGTTATTGTTGTTTCTGCTGTGAATGGTGGAGAATATGATCAACCAAATGGGAACAAATTCAGAGACGCTGTGAGTTATAACTGCACTCTCTGGGTTTAAGTCACACCTGCTGAACTTAGGCCCTAACCCAGACTGGTGACATGCTTCTCTCAGTCTGCACCCTGCTGCTGCCTTCAACTTACTTATGCAATCTACCTTTTTAGCAGGATATCAACTCAAAAGAGCTTTGTGTGTCGCAGGTCTCTGTCCAAGGGTCTTTTCTCATTTTATGCATTCTCTCATTGCTTCCATTATTTGCAATGTGGTAACGATTGCCAAATACGTGTCTCTGATACCTCCCTCTCCTAGCCTGTAAACAAAATTATCTATCTACCTACTAGACCGAAGTCCCTGGATGCCATGTAGGCACTTCAATCCTGTTATGATCAAACCCAAACTGAATATCTTTCTCATGAAACATGTCCCTCTTTCTAGATTCTGTTTGCAGAAGGCACCAACTATCTAATAAGTATGCTAAACCAGAACCCAGGTGCTTAAGTCAACTATTGCCAAAGTGCTGCTATATAACAGCTATCTCAAAACTTGTTGGCTTACACAAACACAAATAGTCTCATGCCTATAAGTCTAAAGATTAATGCTCATTTGGCTTATCTTGTGTGAACTTGGCTGGACAGCTCTGCTTTTGCTACAGATCAACTAGTGTAGCTCAAGTTATCAGGTGGGGACTAGTCTGTTCCACAGGTATATATTCTGGGCCTCAGACTAAAAAGAGAAATAAGTACGTTAAACATCTTCTTCAAATACCAGATTATTGGAGTGCAAGAGCCAAGCAAAACTGCACAGGGACATTGAAAGCTCTCTGCTATTGGCCAAAATGATGTTGGTCCCATTGCCAAATCCAACATTGGTGGGGATGAGAATGAATGTTTCTCTACAAATAATCCAATCTATCCCTGGGCATCATTGTCAATAATTCCTTCCACCATTATTAACTATTACCGGTAGCCCACAACCACTACCATTCCCAACCAGTTATTAAGCCCTGTTGTTTCCACTTCCTAAAAACCTTCAGGATACATGGTATAGCTCACCACCACCCCTTGTTTGGATTTCTGCTCAGCTTCCAGCTGGTCCTTTGGCTCCAGCACTGCCACCAAGACCATCTCCACACTGAAGCTAGAGTAGCCATTCTAAAAATCTTTCATTTTTTTAAGTTAATAAGTACAGAGGGTGCCAAAGGAAAAAACATGTATGCAGATTAAGAAAGTGGGACAAAAGTATTAAAATTGTAGTAACATATAACAAAAACAAAATATGATATAAGTCACATTTGAGTGTAATTCCAGAACTCAGATGTAACTTGAGTATTGCAATTTTAATCCCGTTTTTCCTTTATTAAAATGTGTATATATTTTTAGCACCCTATGTATATAAAAAATGAACAGAAATATGACCATAATAAGGAGAGTCTTATAATATATAAGAGAATTATAAAGATTATATTATGGTGAACTCATTAATAAAAGGGCTTGAATTCATAACAATATATACATACCATCTACAAAGCATGTATTTCCTATTTTCCTATTTCCCTTTTCCTATTTGGTGCCTGATTCTATCTCCCACAGGCCAGTCTCATATCTTTTGGACATTTCCCTATCAATCAGCAGAATAGATTTAAGAATTAGGTCTCCCATAGGTGTCACCTGTGGCTCAAAGGAGTAAGGCGCTGGCCGGCCCCATGTGCTGAAGATGGTGGATTCAAACCCAGCCCCAGCCCCAGCCAAAAAAAAAAAAAAAAAAGTTAGGTCTTCCATTGATATCTGCATTGCCAAAATTAGGTTTTTAAAATAAAATCTTAAAAACATAAAAACCATACTCATTACTATTGGAATTTCAAGCACTGATAAAAGAAAAAAAAAATAAAGAGATATCTGAATAAAGTGAGACCTTCTTGAATTTGCCTACCATAGATATTGTTCAAACTGCACGGATCATTGAGCAGTTCTGCCCTTCCTTGTCCTTCTGGTATAGGACAGAAAGATTTCAAATTATACCATATAAGTGATCATCTAGTTCACATATAGAAAGTAAAAATCAATTCATGAAACTCTTTATGCTTTACATTTTTCTTTGTATTTTGCCATGGGAATAGTGGACAAATTTTATAGATGAGAAAACTAAAAGGCTATGGACTAGTATAAGAAAATAAACAGCAAACAGAATAAAGCCAGAATCCAAAGCCTATGTTCTATCAAGGAAGAGAGAGAGAAAAACAGAGAGACTGAAGCTTTAATAATTCTGACAGTCTACCCATCATTTTACTCAGGGTGTGAATCTGACCTGCAATTCTGTAATTTGGTCTTCCTGCCTGTGCCTACTTCTGTCAGGATAGGTATTTTGTTGTGCTAATTGTGATTCTGGTATTCAAAAATGGCATTTTCCCTATACTATGACACCCAAACATAAGCTGACCCCTGTAAGAAATGCTGTAACAGTAATTAAGGGCACAGACTCTGGACCCTGAATGCCTGAATTTAAATTGTATTCATATGTGACCTTGGGCAAATTATTTAAACTCTGCACATTTATTTCTTTAGCTGTATAGTCAAGATATTATTATATTTGTTTCACACAGTTGTGGTGAGGATTAAATGAGTTAATATCTTCAAAGTGCCTAATGTAGTCCCTGGTGCACAGTAAGTATTTACATAAGGATCAGTTCAACTGTCTCCTATTCAACTAAATAAACAGCTCCCTGTTTCAAAAGTGAAGAAGAAACTCTCCATGTTGAAAATACTAAAAGAAGATACCCTGACCAGGGCAGTATTTATCTCATTATCTGCTGCGATTTATGGATGTGAGGCTGCCACTACTAAAACTCAGGGAATTGCATTACTTTTTCACATTATACTTAGATGAAAAAACACACTTTTAAAAAATCACACACGTTGGGTTTTTGTTCATGTGGAAAGTCTTAGAACTGAAGGACAAATCAGAACTTGAGTGTTGAATTGGGAGTTAGAATTTTTTCTATCAATATATTGACTAGCATTTGAATGGTGAAAGAATTTCTAATTGTATTTTAAGGATGAAGAGACTAATGCCACTTGATAAATATTTTAGGACCCCATACAAGGTAAAAATAACTCCAGCAGAGAATGTAGAAAGTGCCCAAAAGTCAAAGAAGAGTTCAAAATGAAAAGCCCTAGTTCTAAGAACTCAAGAGTTAATTTTGGTTTCATTTTCTGAGAAACAGAAGGTTCTTAATAAAGTTGCCTAGACAACAGCAGCACAGTCCCAGGGCAACCACCTCTTTGATTTCTCACCATTCTGCATCAGCTCACACCAACCCATAAACAACTTGAAGGCCACTCTGGGCCCTTTGAAATGGCGGCTGGTTGCTGTTAGTAGACCCAGGTGGCTGCTGACAGAAAGATCAACATACCTAATTCAGACTATCAAGGTGTGAGCAGGATGAGGGCCACTATGTAACAGCTGGTGCTCACCAGGAATCTCATTTGCAGGGGCAGCCACAAATCCCGTTCTCCTGCTAAAGAAAAGGGAGGAATGCCTAGCGGGGAGGAGATTCAAAAGGGCATCAGGTCTTCTCAAGCAATTTTCACTTTTTAAAAACTTTTTGAATTTTCTTTTCTTGTAAGTCGGGGTTAAATATGTTTTATAATCACGAATTTATTAATATTTAATATTTTCCTATATACCGAGGTGCCTGGTGGAAGATATAAGATAACTTTGAAACTAAAAAATTTGAATCCTACATGCTTCAATCCAAATGCTTTTTCATCGCATTTATCCCAGTTATATTTAGTTGTTGTTCATTTAATGTCTCCCTGCATTTCTAGACTGTAAGTTTCCTGAAGGAGAGGACTACAATTTTGCACGTCAGACACTAATATAAGCTCTATGCCTGGTTTGGCATCTGGAACAGTTGGTGCTCACAAAATGATTCTTGGATGAATGTACTGCCCATTTTCAAAATTATAACCACTTTAAAACTATAGCCTTTTATGACGAATGCTATAATTTATGTTGAAGAAAATCTATCCCTCTCTTAATTAAATGGGGAATCATTGTGACAAGCCCTTTTGGTTAGTCAGATAAAAGGCAATCATGAGAAAGAAGCAAACAAAAATAATACAAATGATAATGTTTCAGACTTAGATAGTAAGTATTATTTTTATAAAACACAGTGGGTTTATCTTTCAGTGGATCTAAATTACTGCAGATTACACTGGAATAAAGATAGGTAGAGATAAATAGATAAATAGATATAGAATAGATAATGGATATATATGTCAAATAATTTTAGGTAATATACTAATACTCTATAATATAATATATAATACACCTAATATATATGCAATATGCTTAATATATAAACATACACATACATATAAATAAATCTGTAACTGCATATAAATTACCCCCAAATTTAGCAGATTGAAACAATTTATCTTACAGTTTCTGTTGGTCAAGAATCTGGAGGCAGCTTATCTGGGTTGTTCTAGCTCAAGGTCTCCCATGAGGGTGGACCCCCAAGCTATTATCGGGTTACAGTCATTTCAAGGCTGCTTGACTGAGGCTGAAGTATCTGCTTGGAAACACTGTCCATATAGTCATGTAACCAGCACTGCAATCAAAATACAGTGTATTTCCATCACCCAGAAAAGCTTCTTTCTGTCCTTCTTCATGTCCATGAATTGAGAAATCAATTCCATCCCCACTCCCAGATGCTGACAGCCACTGCTATGTTCTCTTTCCCATCCCTGTTGTTTAGCCTTTTCCAGAAATTCAAATAAAAAAAGCCTATGACATCATACAGGCTCTGTGGTTAGGCACCTTTCACTTAGCATAATGTTTTTAAGATTCATTCCCATTATTCCATATATCAATACCGTGTTCCTTTTTATTGCTTTATAAAAAGGGCTACTTATTGCTAAGTCATATCCCACTGTAGGGATGTATCACAATTTATTCAACCCTTCACCAGTTGATGAACATTTAGTGTTTCCAGTTTGGGGAAATTATGACCTATGCTCCTATAGACATTCATGTTCAGATCTCTGTATGAAAAGTTTCAACTCTCTTGGGTAAATACCTAGAAGTAGTATTGCCACTTTAATCACACAGTGATTCTAGGCTAAGAAACCACTGAACCATTTTCGAAAGCAGGTGTACCGTTTTGTATTCCTTCTAGTAATGTATTAGAGAGCCAATGGTCCACAACCTGGCTGGCACTCAGTATTGTCAGTCAGTGGTTCTGTTGTTATTGTTATTTTTAATTTTTAGCCATTCTATTGGAGGGATTATGTAGTAATATTCCTAGTGGTTTTAATTTGCACTTCCTTAGTAGTTAGTTTTTAATCCATATTTTTAAGTATTCATTTGCCATTCTTCTTTCTTCTTTGGTAAAGAGTGATTTTGGTCCTTTTTCTTTTTTTTGGAGTTAATTGTCTTGATCAGAGATAAAGAGGATGCTATAGCATTAGGAGACTGAAAGGCTGACCCTGCCTTTGGTTCTCTGGAGTAAAGATTCACAAAGGACCTGTTGGGCTGGCTGAGCGTGGTGCACCCTGCGTAGCTGGTGTTCTGCACAGGTGTGAGGGAAATATGAGCAGCAAAACCTTCGGAGATGTCAATTCCCTGAGGTCCGACCACACTCTAGTGAGTGTCAATGAGGGAGCTTTCACTGAAATGACTGTTAATCATCTAAAGAGAGATTAATTGCGGGGTCAGAAATCAAGCAGTCTTTAAACGCAGAAGAAAAATATCTCATCTCTGCATAATATGGATCTGAAATACTGGAACTGACCAGAGAGCAAGTGAACTGGCCCTAGCCCAATAATAGCACCCCAGGAGAGATGAAGGGCGCCTTCTGAGGTCTAGGCCTGTGAACCAGAGAGGACTCAGGTCCATTGATACAGTCCCGGAAGAAGGAAGAAGAAAGATGCAACATTGCAAACAAGGGAACAAAGTGAAAGTCTCTGCATAAAACGGAGGGAATCTCCAGGGTCCTCATGCCTCTTGGCTCCAAAAATGCTGAGACCTGACATTACCTCTCAAGCAGGAAATCAGAAAACATTTATTCTGGAGAAAATGAACCAGAGTAAACCCTACAATTTGACATCCGGACTCCCCTCATTAAGGAAGCCAGTTATTCTATATCACCCCACAAAAGAGCTCACTAGTTTATAAACCCTTTAAACACATAAGATGCCTCTAATTAGCTTTTTAGAGCCACACTCTAAAATATGAGCAGGCATTAATGAATCACAAACAAATTAACAAAGCTTACAGCACAAAAGACCTTTATAACAGATAGAAAAAGAATAAACTCAGAAGAAACAAAAATTAAGAGCCCAATGTAGAATCTTCAGAAAAAAAGAAAATGAAGACATCACATTCTTGGAACAAGAATGGAATACTATTTAAAAATCAAAGGACATAGATCAGAGCTATGTGAAATTCAAATGTACTAGCTGAGTCAGGTGTGGTGGTGTACGCCTCTAATCCTAACACTCTGGGAGGCTGAGGCAGGATGATCACTTGAACATGGAAGTTTGAGACCAGCATGAGCAAGAGAGAGACCCCATCTCTACTAAAAATATAGAAATTAGCTGGGAATTATAGTGGGTGCCTATAATTAAAACTCCTTGGGAAGCTGAGCAGGAGGATTGCTGAAGCTCAGGAGACTGAGGTTGCTGTGAGCTATGTTGATGCCAGGGCACTCTTTGTACTAGCTCAATTAAAAATGTCAATGCAGATGTTAGGATATATAGGAGAGAAAATCTACATGAAAGTAGAAGGTAGAAAGTAAGAGAAAAGATGTAGCAAAGCTAAGATGTTCCAGAAGGATGGCATAGAGAAAATAGAGAGGAAATAACCAAATAAATAAGAAAAGAAAAATCAGCAGAATTGAAGGTCACAAGTTGCTGTATTAAGAGGATGCTGAGCATCAATTAGTCTACTCCTGGCTCAGCAAAGAAAACTCCGTGCACAGCAACAAGGCAAACAGTGGAAATTAGTGTAAATGAAATGGGCTCTTGGGAAATACACAGCATGGAAGTGGATGAATGATCTTGGTTGATTGTGCTAAATTTTCATTTTCACATGTGTATTGTTGGGAAGATGGCCCTAAACCACAATGTCCTAAGGTTAACTTAGATCGACTAATAAAAACAGGAAGAATGTACATTAATGTGCAATCAGCCAGTAATTTGGACCTGGTAATTTCTGAAAGGCCAGTTCTTTTTCCCTGTAATCTCTTGTGGATTAATCTGTGGTCTTATTATGCATGATTAGCTTACAGTTCACACCACTCGGTGATGTGCTGAAGCTGGCTCGTGCTGATTCACAAGCATGCATTCTACATCGCCTCATTGGCAGCTCAGAGTCAGGCTGAAATCAGCCAATGGCACAAATCAAAGTGAGGCTTTTTTCATTTCTGTTTGCTGGTTTTTTTCTTGAAAGTCAAGTTTCCCTTCACACCCTTCCAAACATTTCACCTTGTAATTCCCCAAACACAAAAAATGATCTATATCCTGTTCAATGAGATGAGACCTTCAATGAATCATTGAATGTTGCAACAATGTCAAATTTCTATAGAAGTTTTCAAACTCTTTCTGTTTTTGTACTTAACTCCTCTTGTACAGGTAGCAGTTTTCAGACTGACACTGATTTGTAGACCAGGTAATGAGTAGCATTGCTGTTGAGTATACAGATTCTCTCCTCCACCTTTAACTCACTTTCAACTGTCATAATATTAGTTCCTATGTTAACAAACTTAGTAAAAGTCTTAACAAGGGCCCCAGCTCAATTTGCCTAACAATTTTTACCTTAAAACAGCTTCATAGAATAAATAGAATTAAAGCTGAAATTCTTAGGGCAATCCCTAACACATAGGAAGTGTTCTGATAGGTAACAAGAATAAATACTGTTACTAGACCATGGGTTTCATGATGCAGGGACCATGGTTTTGTTTGTTATGGTTTTGGTTTTATTTTATAAGTATAATCTTTAACACATAACATAATGCCTGACCCTTAGTATGTGTCTAAAGCATGTTTATTGAATGCATTAATGATGAGCAAATAAGTGACTGTAAGCCTTGTTCTCCTAAACTTAATCCAGACACTGATTCTACATGGAGAAGTGTGAGGAGTGTCAGATGGCATGGGGTTCAGACATCCATCCTGCACAAGTCTACTCTGACCTTGCCCTCTACTCCCAGCAAGATGCACATTTTCCCAATTTAGCTTCATGATTTTACTAAAGTGAACACTGTGAGAGTTGATATTAAACTCAAAATTTTAACTGACAATTAGTCATATTGGCCTTCTGGTTTTTCCAGAGAAGGGTTAAGATGTGTTAGCCCTCAGTGGGAAGTAACATGGACCATAGTCATCTCGCTGCCAAATGAGAGGACTAGAGATTATCCTCCAATCTCTTAAGTGCTATCATTTTGTGTGGTTAATTAATTGACTACACAGAAGGACTATCTTGCCCCAAATTAGCTGTATTCTGTGCAATGAAGTAAAAAAAAAAAAAAAAAAAAAAAACCACAAGGTTTTTTTGATTAGAAGGAAATAGATGACATTTTTTGGTTTCTAAGAGTTGTCAGAAAAGGCTTCAAGGAGGCAAGCCTTATTTGACAAGTCTGATCCGAGGTTTGTGAACACCTGAGCATGTGATGTTTTCTTTTTTCTTCTGTGGCTACCATCTATTATCATCAGGAAACAGGGTTCCATCCACCATAAGATCCAAACACTAAGTAGAACACAGCTGCAGGAATCTTTGGGGTCAGACATTTCAATAGTAACTAATGCACTAGGTAGTAATACCTTTATTTCTCTATAAAGGTCTGGTCGTATCTAACCAATGCATAGAGTTTTAGTATACTGTAGTAGGCCATTCACTAGATTGAAGGAGAGTCAAAAGTATAATTTACAATTCACTTTTTAAAGCTGCTGTTCTTAATATCTTTATGAAAATCACAGACCCTTTACACAAAGGGCATTTAAGCATATGCTTGGCTTGGAAGAAGTTTGAATCAAAACAAGTAGTCTAAGTAGACCTCACATATGGTCGAGTCAGAGGATCTTGGAGTGATTTCAGCATAAGTGTTCCTTGCTTGTGGGAGGAGTCCAGCTAACCTAAGGCAGGAGTGATTTCTGGCATGCACAATGGAGTGAGGTGGAATGGAGCTGATGTATGTACGATACCCTGGAGAGCTGGGAGAACCCACCATCGAGACAGTGTGGTAGCATGAAAGACTGTCCACCTGGAACTCTGGAAGAGTCTTGCTTCTGCCTCCAAATGCTTAGGTAATGTTATATTGTTTGCTTTGGGCTTTAGTTGTATCATCCGAACAAAAATAGAAATGAATCCTATGATCCTTTTAGCTCTCAAATTCTATCATTCATAGATACAGGATAGGTACATACAAGATTCATACAATGAAGAGAATTTTTTTTTTCCAAGGATATGAACCTTTGCAAAAATTTGCCTAAGGCCAAAAATTTATATTCAACACCCTTGTGCTACTGAGTTATAAGTCTTCATGCCTTTTTTTTTTTTTTTCTTCCTAGAAGAACATCACTTCTATCTCTTCTAGCAATCATTATAATCTCAATGTAGTGTGAGGGGGAGAGGGAACAGCACTAACTTCATAAGGTACATCTAGAATTCAAACTGCCTTGGATGAGACTGAGAAGGGAAAAAGCAAGATAAACTTTGCAGTTTAGGAAGCCTGTATAGAGCCTATCACAGCACTCAGGCCAGCCTGCAGGGAGCCAAAGTCATTTGGGTGAGATGCGGCGTACATAGGATGACTATTACTTTGTGCTTTTCTAAGCTTGCTTTTTGTTGATTCAAATTTATAGGTTTAGGAAGTTCTTAACTTTTTAAGATGTATGATTAGAAAGAGAACTATTGGGCAGTTATGAACCAACCAGAAAGCAAACATACCAATTCTTTCAACAGTGGGGGTGGGGAGGATGATTTTGAACATTTCTCTAGCTATGTGAAGAATTAGGCAAACTTATTCCCATCCCTTGGCTTCTCTGAAAATATAACACCAGGGCAAAAAACAAGAATGTGCTTATGTTGTAGCCTGAAAATTCTAGACTGCTGTGTGTTTGTGCAATAAATTTACTGCTATAAACAACAACTCAGGCTTGGTTTGCTATTGTTTTCTTCTTTGGAAAAACTCTGAGCTGCCCTATATATTAGCCTTAGGAATTTAGTCAGCTCAGTGGTTCAGAAAATTCAGAATATATTTCAAGTCCGAGGAAAATAAGGATATCAATTAAATTTGTTTACCAGGCACTCAGACTCATGATTCATACTGATCTTCAGTCTGCCCTGGCCCTCTGAGACCTGTGATGGGGATTGGCCCTCCCCACCTCACAAAATGCCCAAAGTCACCATTTCTAAGAGTATTTTCTCTCATACAGATGCATCTTTCAAAACCATGACATGGAAAAAAAATGTTACTATATATGTTATTGTATACATTACCTGGTTTAGTCTTCATAGCGTCCAGCAAAATAATATCAGATAGGAAATGAAGTCTCACTGAGATTGTCAAAAATCTCTTATTTATTAAATGGAAGTACTCTAGGATTTAAACCCATATATTCTAATCCCAAGTTCACCCTGCTTTCTTTGGAATCAAAATCACTCCCTCTGTGATTGGGTCTTTCATTTGCAAAGACCAGAGACTCAAGGAATCTTAAAAATAATGGACTTGAATTAATAAATTAGTAGAATTTAGAATCTAACAGCTTTGAGGACTAGTTGTTCTCTCCAACACTCTGACAGACCTCATGGTTTCCCTGATTGCATGTCTTCTTCTTCATGAATGTGTCCTAACTAGAAAATTTTCTAAAATGCTCCCATCAAAATTCTCTAAGTACCTGACCAAATGAGCCAGCTAATAGCCAAACCAATATTCTCATAATGACTTTGCACCAGGATACCCATTGGCTTATTTGGTTATCCTATGGGTGGGCCATCTTGACTCAATAGCAGCTCCTGAGAAAAGCTTCCTCTCTTTCAGGGGCTATGGGTGAAAACGTCCCAGCAAAAAAACACATACAGAACACAGAGAGCAATGACAGCCATGCCTGTGTACACTGGGATTCTGTAAGTGATACACTGGGGGTAAGACAGGGCATCTGATATCCCTGTGTGCCCTGACATCACATGTGGGCACTGCTAATCAGCACCACGAATGCACAAGGCAGTTTATTTCAGAAAGTAGGCTAATGGATGACCTCACGCCCTTCGCCTTGGCTCTATTCTGCTTTTCCCTCACCCTGGAGAGGTTTAAATCATCCCTGCAATGATGATGATTTAAGCTACAATTAAAGCACGCTCATTGTATCCATAGCATAAAATCTGTTTTTTATATGTATGAACTAATTAAATATAATATATAATAATTAATCCTTAAAAATACTTTTATAGGTTTATCTATTGCCAAAGGGTGTCATTGTCGTTCGAAACTAATATATTTGCATAGTCTTTGCCTGAAAATGTTCTTTGATTCATTTTGCTCTGAGAAGTAAATCCTCTCTTACAGTCTAATGAATATCATAAATCTAAAATGCTAATGATTGGATCTTTATCTTGACAAACCATGCTATGTTGAGAAGTTAGATCAAAAGATGTGATTGTACCAGATAAATAAAAAGTTTCTTTCTAAATGTTTGCAATGAATTTATTTCTCTCTGCAATGAGATTACCCTTTTTTTAAAAAAAAAAAAAAGTAAAGGTGACATTCCAACATATCACATGATATGTAGTCAAGTGGGTCTTTGTAAGTGCCATATGGCCTCTGTGAACCCCCACATCTTTCTCGCTACCCTGCAGGAGAACTAGCTGGAGTCACAGTTTTTCTTCTATCCAGTCTTCCTTGATTCTTCTTTTCAGTCTCAGTGGACACTTGAATTTGGGATCTGCCACAAGTCCCTTCTTATTCCAGCCACTCTGTACCTTGTACACACAAACATAATACTCCGTATCTCACCTACTTCTACACCACATGCCTGCCGTAAAGAAAGGGCATTGCCATGGTTGTTCTTAATAATGAAGAATTAATGGCCTTCTGGAGAGGTGGCTGTTTTATTTCCATGGTTTGCATATTGTGATCTTGGACCTTTCACTGCCCCAGAGGCTTGAAAAGGCGAGAGTGTCAAATAGACAGGACTCCCTGTCTCACCTACCCCCATTTCAGAGGAGGCTTTATATGTACGTGAACACACACACATGGATTTATCTTAGGTCAGTTTACCAGAACTAGACCCTAAAATTGGGATCCATCCATGTGAAGTAAGTGGTCTGCAGGTTCAGGTAAAGTGGCTCCAGCCGGAGGCCACTCTTTCAAAGGGAACTGCAGGTGTGAGTTGGAACAAGAGCGCACTCACAGAGAGGAGTACGAAAGGAAACGGGGTCCCCACGGGGACGGCACAGCAGCCACGGTGCCTGCTCTAGGTTTCTATCCTTTTTTTTTTTATTAATATTAAATCATAGCTGTGTACATTAATGAATCATGGGGCACCATACACTGGTTTTATAAACAGTTTGACACATTTTCATCACACTGGTTAACATAGCCTTCCTGGCATTTTCTTAGTTATTGTGTTAACACAATTATATTCTACATTTACTGTTTCACATGTACCCTTGTAAAATGCACCTCAGGTGTAATCCCACCAATCACCCTCCCTCTGCCCATCCTCCCCCCTCCCTCCCCTCCCTCTCTCCCTTCCCCATATTCTTAGGTTATAACTGGGTTATAGCTTTTATATGAAAGCCATAAATTAGTTTCATAGTAGGGCTGAGTACATTGGATACTTTTTCTTCCATTCTTGAGATACTTTACCAATTCACAATTGCTAAGTCATAGAAAAAGCCCAAGTGCCCATTGATCCACAAATGGACTAATAAATTGTGGTAAATGTACACCATGGAATATTATGCAGCCTTAAAGAAAGTTGGAGACTTTACCTCTTTCATGTTTACATGGATGGAGCTGGAACCTTCTTGTAGGTTTCTATTTTGCTAAAGCCCCAGATACTCTTCGTCTTCATTGGCTTCC